>ONZH01010779.1:0-26857 GCA_900303285.1 Rhinella marina | reverse complement strand
ATAACTAAGAGAGGGCCACTATACTGATAACTAAGAGGGGGCCACTATACTAATAACTAAGAGGGGCCACTACACTGATAACTAAGAGGGGGCCTCTATACTAATAATACAGAGGGGGTCCATTATAATAATAATAAAGAGTGGGCCACTATACTAATAATACAGAGAGGGCCACTATACTAATAATACAGAGGGGGCCACTATACTAATAATACAGAGGGGGCCACTATACTAATAATACAGGGGGACTATAATATGGGGCACTATCTGTCTGGCTCTACCACAGTATTGGGGGTAGCAGCAGGATGACAGTGTTTAGGCACCAGGAGGTGGAGGATGATAGTAAAGTGAGAAATCTAAATAATGTTTCTGTGAAACTCTGCAGAGACGAGAGGCGGCTGAAAGAAGGTGTTATGGCGGTCTTATCTCCGAATGAAGACGTTGAGGAAAGAGTCTACATCCTGGGAGACATCACTGGATATAAGAGGTATGGTGCTGTATTCTGTTTCACAGTAGGGTTGGGCAGAGGAGAATGAGAATTTGGCCCACATTGCTGGAGGCCGGCCCCAGACTTGAGATCACACTGTGTGTGTTCTTAATTCTGGGACCTCCCACACATCTACCGTACTACATTATCTGTACTCAGAGAGTTATCACTGTGTTATCTGTGGTGTTACATAGGACTGCAGGTGACCTCTACTACATTACCTGTACTCAGAGGGTTATCACTGTGTTATCTGTGGTGTTACATAGGGCTGCAGGTGACATCTACTCATTATAGGTACTATAGGGGCGTGGCCACAGGTCGGGGGGGGCGCAATACTTGGCTAGCCCCAGACGATGGCAACCCATGCTACGCCACTGGCTTTGCACTTCCGTGCTCCGCTGTCTCCTATCTCACTGGCTACTTCCGCCAGTGAGATAGTCGCATCCGTCTGACCCAGGTCACCGCAGCAAAAGTACAGTAATTTTGTGAATATATCACTTATTTTGTAGTGTATATACAGAAATAGCTGTCAAGGACCACTGTAATGCTAAGCTCAGTTTTCCGTTCAAGGGTTACATTTAAATTCTTGAAACTGGATTCAAACATAACCCTCAACGGAACTTTGTTACATTGTTCTGGAGGGCCTCGCGTAAGTTGCGGCGAGGGGGGGCCCCATCATAAATTTTGTGCTCCATACTGCTGGTAGCCTTAATCTGGCCCTGCTACAGACACTCCAAAACAAATTTTTGGGAGGCTCACCTACAGACATTTGACTGCTACCTCAATCTAACTTGGTCACTTGTTGGTGTCACTACGCTGTCACCATGCTGTGTCAGGCTTATGCCTGCGTCGTGGGGCGGGGGATAGCACAGCAGTGCCAGCATGAGCAGTGGTGTCACCTGCAGGCAGTGATGGACCTTCGTTGCACCTAGTTGGGTGCTTCCCTAACATGTGATGGGCATGTGTTTCGCCTTTCTTGGTCTGGGTGAGCACAATTGCCATGAGGGTAACCACCAGGCTGTTGCAGTAGAATTTGGGGTAATGGTGGGATTAGGCAGCCTCAGAGGCATCCATGCATGCTGCCCCTGCTGTTTCCTGTCCATTTCCGTGGTGTTTCCGTCATTTTCTGATGTTTCCAGGTTTTCACCCAGCCTTCCCTAGGCAGAGCCTTGGTCCCCTGCAAAAAATGCTCGAGTCTCCCATTGACTTCAATGGGGTTCGTTACTCGAAACTAGCACCCGAGCATCGGGAAAAGTTTGTCTCGAATAATGAGCACCCGAGCATTTTAGTGCTCGCTCATCTCTACTCAAAACATTTAGAGCTCAGCAGCAGGCCCTCACTCCTAATGTTTTACACAGTCAGATCAGCAGCAGGCCCTCGCTACTAATGTTTTATAGGGTCAGCTCACCCCTGTTTTTGAGTGTCAGCAGCATTCAAGGTCAACATGTCAGGAGGACGACCAAAGTGAGGAAGTGGAAGAGGAGGTGGTGAAATCACTGACCCAACCTGGGAAGGTGGCAAGCCGAGCATGGACAGCAGTACAGAGGAGGAGGAATCCGCAGCACCGCAGCAGGCTGGAAGAGGCAGTGGGGAGGCAAAAGGGAGAAGGCAGGCCACACCAAACAGGCCCGCAACTGTTCCCCAGAGCACCCCCTTGCGGCAATCTCCCTTGCCAAGGGTTAGGTGTTCCGCAGTCTGGCGCTTTTTTGAGAAAAGTGCTGACGATAAAAGAATTGTCATTTGCAGCCCGTGCCGTACCAAAATGCGCAGGGGCGTGAACACTAGCAACCTGACCACCACCAGCATGATCCGCCACATGGCAGCAAAGCACCCTAATAGTTGAGCCGAAAGCCTGGGTCCACAATCGGTGTCTGCGGGTCACACCACTGCCTCCTCTTCCCCTGTGTTGCGTGCTGGCCAATCCCCTGTCCAAGACACAGGCCCAGATGTCTCCCTCCCTGCACCTGGACCTTCCAAGCACCATCAGCGAGCACATCCACTTCTGTGTCCCAGCACAGCGTACAGATGTCCATACCCTAGGCTTTTGAAAGAAAGCGCAAATACCCAGCCACCCACCCACAGGCCATAGCACAAAATGCGCAACTTGCCAGACTGCTGGCCCTGGAAATGTTGCCGTTTAGGCTGGTGGACACTGAGGCTTTTCTCAGCCTGATGGCAGCGGCTGTCTCTCGTTGCTCAGTACCTAGCCGCCACTATTTTTCCTGGTGTGCCGTCCTCGCCTTACACCAGCATGTGTCCTGTAACATAACCCGTGCCCTCACCAACGCAGTTACTGGGAAGGTCCACTTAATGACTGACACATGGACAAGTGCTTTTGGCCAGGGATGCTACATTTCCCTGACGGCACACTGGGTGAACGTTGTGGAGGCTGGGAGCGAGTCGTACCCTGGGATGGAACAGGTGCTACCCACACCCTACTTCCATCAGGATTTCCACCACCACCTACATTAGCAGCTGCAACCCCTCCTTCTCCTCCTCCACCTTAACCTGAGAATTCTCATCTTGCAGCACCATACAGCCATCAGTCAGTAGCTGGAAGCAGTGTAGCACTGCAGTGGGGAAACGGCAACAGGCTGTGCTGAAACTTATTTGCTTAGGTGACAAACAGCACACCGCCACAGAGCTGTGGCAGGGTATAAGGGACCAGGATGAGCTGTGGCTCTCGCCACTCAACCTACAACCAGGCATGGTTGTGTCGCAACTTGGTGGCGGTTTGGAGCTCGGCAAGCTCACACACATACTGTCATGCTCAGGTGTGGGGGCAAAACCACACAGAGCGTAGGAGGGAAAGGAGTTTAGGCCTGGAAACTATGGAAGGAAGATGGACACCTCCTAAAGGAAACCCTGACTGTAATCCTGACTGACTACCAGTATGAACAGGCCTCAAATGTAGGCGAGTTCATACACAGGAACCTAAACAAAACTGACCCTATAGGACCCAGGAACTAATGACAGGAATGAGTCTACCTGTTCCTCCAATAGGAAGGACGAACAGGAGTCTCCCTCAGGCCAAACAACTGGGAAATGTAACGTAACACACAAAAGGGAAAGAGGACACTTATCTTCAATGAAGAAATGGAAGCTCCAGGATCTCAGCTGAGAGCCAACACCAAACCAGCACAATATCCACTGAAGCTATAAACCGCAAGGAACTGTGGTAGAAGCAGCAATAAATAGGGGGAGAGACAATTACCACACCAGCAACACCAGAGGGAAAAGGGTGTGGTAAATACCAACAACTAAAAAGGAAAACATGTCAGATCATACCACGTGTTGCCAATCTGACAGACCTCCTGTTACCTGTCACAGGAACATCCATGACACATACAGTGCCTTGCGAAAGTATTCGCCCCCTGGAACTTTTCAACCTTTTGCCACATTTCAGGCTTCAAACAAAAAGATATAACATTTTAAATTTTTGGTGAAGAATCAACAACAAGTTGGTCACAATTGTGAAGTGGAACGAAATTTAATCTGGATCATTTAAACTTTTTTTGTAATAATAAAACTGAAAAGTGGGGCATGCAAAATTAGTCGGCCCCCTTGCATTAATACTTTGTTGCGCCATTTTGGTTTCATCTGACCAGAGCACCTTCTTCCACATGTTTGGTGTGTCTCCCAGGTGGCTTGTTGCAAACTGTAAACAAGACTTTTTATGGATATCTTTGAGAAATGGCTTTCTTCTTGCCACTCTTCCATAAAGACCAGATTTGTGATGTGTTCGACTGATTGTTGTCCTATGGACAGACTCTCCCACCTCAGCTGTAGTTCTCTGCAGTTCATCCAGAGTGATCATGGGCCTCTTGGCTGCATCTCTGATCAGTCTTCTCCTTGTTTGAGATGAAAGTTTAGAGGGACGTCCGGGTCTTGGTAGATTTGCAGTGGTCTGATACTCCTTCCATTTCAATATGATCGCTTGCACAGTGCTCCTTGGGATGTTTAAAGCTTGGGAAATCTTTTGGAATCCAAATCCAGCTTTAAATTTCTCCACAACAGTATCACGGACCTGCCTGGTGTGTTCCTTGGTCTTCATGCTGCTCTCTGTGCTTTAAACAGAACCCTGAGACTATCACAGAGCAGGTGCATTTATACGGAGACTTGATTACACACAGGTGGATTCTATTTATCTTCATCAGTCATTTAGGACAACATTGGATCATTCAGAGAGCCTCAATGAACTTCTGGAGAGAGTTTTCTGAACTGAAAGTAAATGGGCCGAATAATTTTGCACGCCCAACTTTTCAGTTTTATTATTACAAAAAAGTTTAAATGATCCAATAAAATTCCTTCCACTTCACAATAGTGACCCACTTGTTGTTGATTCTTCACCAAAAATTTAAAATGTTATATATTTTTGTTTGAAGCCTGAAATGTGGCAAAAGGTTGAAAAGTTCCAGGGGGCCGAATACTTTCGCAAGGCACTGTACCATGCCTGGCCCACATCTTCAACTTAGTGGTTCAGCGGTTTCTCAAAACCTACCCCAATTTGCCTGAGCTGCTGGTTAAGGTGCGCCGCCTGTGTGCCCATTTCCGAAAGTCACCTTCAGCTTCCGCTGGTCTGGCAATGCTGCAGCAACGCTTGCACTTGCCAGCTCACCGACTGCTGTGCGACCTTAGCACACGCTGGAACTCCACTTTCCACATGTTTGCCAGGCTTTGTGAGCAGCAGAGAGCAGTAGTGGAATACCAGCTGTAACACGGTCGTAGCCTTTCCAGTTAGCTTCCGCTCTTCACAAGCGACGAGTGGGCATGGATGTCTGACCTCTGTGACGTTTTACGCAACTTTGATGAATGTACACAGATGGTGAGCGCTATTATCAGCATAAAAATCCCACTTCTGTGTCTACTGAAACGCTTACTGCTCACAATAAAGGCGGACGCTTTGCATGTGGAAGAGGTGGAAATGGGGGAAGTCACTACACAGGGTGATAGCCAGACCACCCTCGGTTTGTCTACTCAGCGTCAATTGGAGGAGGAGGAGGACGAGGAGGAAAAGGATGAGCAGGAGACTGTTGCCCCCACTACAGAAGGTAGTACCCATAGCAGGTTTACTCCATTTCTTCGGCGTGGATGATCAGAAGAGGAAGAAGAGGATGAGGAGATTGAGAATCATCCTCCTGGTGAGGAGAGCGAAGCCTTGTCTGTCACACATGGCTGACTTCATGCTATGCTGCCTTTCCCGTGACCCTCGCGTTATACACATTTTAGCCAACACCGATTACTGGTTGTTCACCCTTCTCGACCCCCGCTACAAAGAGAACTTCTCATCTCTTATTCCTGTGGTGGAGAGGACTAGCAAAATGGTGCAATACCAGAAGGCCCTTGTAGAAAATTTGCTTCAAAAATTTCCATCTGACAACGCTGGCGGCAGAGTACGTATTTCCTTGGGCACCCAAGGAGGGGAGACGAGTGGAACACACAGCAGTTCCAACAGAGGCAGGGCGACACTCTCCAAGGCCTGGGACAGTTTCATGACACCCCGCCAGCACCCTCACCCTGATGAGCGGCCTAGTGTCAAAATGAGCGAAAAGTTTTGGAAGATGGTGAAGGAGTACCTAGCTCACCGTGTCAACGTCCTCAATGATCCCTCTGTGCCTTAAAATTATTGGGTGTCTAAGTTGGACACGTGGCACGAACTGGTGCTCTACACCTTGGAGGTGCTGGCCTGCCCTGCCGCCAGCGTTTTGTCGGAGCGGGTATTTAGTACCGCTGGGGGCATAATAACTAATAAGCACATTCGCCTGTCAAATGAAAATGCTCACAGGTTGACGCTTATCAAAATGAACAAGGCCTGGATTGCCCCTGACTTCGCTACCCCACAAGAGGAAAGCGGCTAAACATAAAGGAACTTTAAATGTGGCTTTTAGAGTGTATTGAATACACTGTATTCCCATGCACCCCTTCCTCTTGTCGTCCTCTTCCTCCTCTTCCTCCATCATATCAAACTGCTTATTAGGCTGCCTCGCCTTTAAATTTTTAAGAGGTTCACCAGCAGGCCCTCACCCATAATTTTTTAGACGGTCACCAGCAGGCCCTCACCCATAATTTTTTAGACGGTCAGACCAGCAGCAGGCCCTCGCCCCTCATTTTTTAACCTAAAAAATTAACCTCACTGTGGTTCTCTTTCTGACATGTTGATCTAACAAGAACCTGTCTTGCGCCACCCTGCAAACTGGGACATGAAGCTAGGAGTTTTGGATGACTTTGTTTCTTGTGCTCTACCAGCAGACACAGTTTCACCACGCCCAGAGCCATGGCCTCTGTGTGCACCATCAGCAGCACGCCCACTTCTCTGTCCCTTACTGCTCGCCTTGCTCATATTAAATGGTATATATGCAAGTTTGTCACAAGTACAGTAGCGCAGATTTTTTTAAAGTCTATGAGCAGAAAAATTTCACCGAATGTCAGAAATATTTAGAATGCACAAACGTTATGCAGCAGACGCAGCGCAGGTAATGTCGCTGTAACCAACAGCAGGAAACATTTCACCGAATGTCAGAAATATTTAGGATACACAAAAATTATACAGTAGACACAGAGCGCAGTTAATGTCGCCTTGATTAGCGGCAGAAAAAATTACACCGGATGTCACATTACCTGTGCTGCGTGTGCAGTATAACGTTTGTGTATTCCAAATACCTAACATCCGGTGTATTGTTTTCTGCCGCTATTCAAGGCAACATTACCTGCACTGCATCTGCTGTATAACGTTTGCGCAAGGAGGAACAGATAGTGTAGGGATAGAAATTGGCTAGGCAGGGCTAGTTGTTCTGTTTAAAAGACCCAAAAGTCCTTTTAAGGACTATTGTTATATCTGGCTGCAATATTTTTTTTTTGTTTTGGAGCAAAAATTGCACAAGTTTGCCTGACCTGAACACCACCTGCGCAGCGCGTGCATTATAACATTTCTGTATCCTAAATACCTGACATCCAGTGTCTTTTTTTTCTGCTGCTAATCAAGGCGAGATTACCTGTGCCGCGTGTGCCTTATTCCGTTTCTGTATCCTAAATACTTGACATCCAGTGTCATTTTTTTCTGCTGCTAATCAAGGCGACATTACCTGTCCTGCGTGTGCATTATAATGTTTCTGTATCCTAAATACCTGACATTCAGTGTAATTTTTTTATGCCGCTAATCAAGGCGACATTACCTGTCCTGCGTGTGCAGTACAACGTTTCTGTACCCTAAATACCTGACATTCAGTGTCATTTTTTCTGCCGCAAATCAAGGCGACATTACCTGTGCAGCATGTGCATTATAACGTTTGTGTATCCTAAAGACCTAACATCCAGTGTCATTTTTTTCTGCTGCTAATCAAGGCGACATTAGTAATTAGCGGCAGAAAAAAATACACTGGATTTCAGGTATTTAGGATACAGAAACGTTATACTGCACATGCAGCACAGGTAATGTCGCCTTCATTAGCGGCAGAAAAAATGACACCGGAAGTCAGGTATTTGGGATACACAAATGTTATACAGCAGACGCTGTGCAGCTGGTGTTAAGATCAGGCAAATTTGCACAATTCTTGCCCTCCAATAAAAAATATATTGCAGCCAGATATAACAATAGTCCTTAAAAGGACTTTTTGGTCTTTTAAACAGAACAACTAGCCCTGCCTAGCCAAATCTTATCCCTACACTATCTGTCCCTCCTTGCGCAAACATTATACAGCAGAAGCAGTGCAGGTAATGTCGCCTTGAATAGCAGCAGAAAACAATACACCGGATGTCAGGTATTTGGGACACACAAACGTTATACTGCACATGCTGCGCTGGTGGTGTTAAGGTCAGGCAAACTTGCACAATTTTTGCCCCAAAACAAAAAAAAATATTGCAGCCAGATATAACAATAGTCCTTAAAAGGACTTTTGGGTCTTTTAAACAGAACAACTAGCCCTGCCTAGCCAATTTCTATCCCTACACTATCTGTCCCTCCTTGCAGCAGCTCTCCCTGACTCAGACTGAGCCGGGTCACATGTCACCGGGTGCTATATAGCACCTGATGACGCGTTTCCGGCCAGCCAATCACTGTAATGCCAGTAGCCAACATGGCTACGGCATTACAGTGAATGCCAGTACCCCCCTGCACACTGATTGGCTGCGTGGCAGCCAAGAAACGTGTGGGGAGGGGACTCAAGCATGCAGCCGAACACCGCCATGCTCGACCGAATACAGTATTCGGCCGAGCATGCTGGCTCAACACTAATAGAGACCAGAACAATATTGGTAAATTGGTTTTTCCCAAATGACTGATCCAACGTTCCATATTTGTTCTGAGTGTCATTCTGGTATCTGAGAACATCTAACTGGGAATAAGGAGGAGCACAAGCCTGCTGATAGACTACATTTGGCAGATGTTCCTCTGTGGTATAAGCCGTTCTCTTAACATTTTCAGGTAGGAGTGGCCAATGACAGTATCCTTGGCAAAGAAGAAGGGACCATAGACTTTATGTCTGCTCTTTGTACAGAACATGTTTACTTTGTTTGAGTCCCTCATATTCTTGATAAGGGAACATGGGTTTTCTGAGCCTCAGATTCTAATGTTGTGCCGATTGACCTTTCCACTGAGGTCAAAGATAGCCTTATCTCTGAACACTAGCCTGTCAGCGAATTCCTCCTTTCATCATCTCTGCAAGTCAGCGCAAAAGTCATGACATTTTGGTTTGTTATCTGTTCTCAGCTCCTGAAGAATTTGTAATCTGTATGACTTACAACGCAGATGTTTTTGTAAGACCTTTTTGTAAAACCTTACTATGGTTTGTGGCACTTGTGTTATGCTCTTTCATATCTGAAATCCTATTCACTGTCTCTTCTGAAGTCTTTGGGCGGCCAGACTTTTTCCATGACATAAACAGCCAATGGTTTGAATTGCTCCACCCAATTCGAAATGCAGTTTCTATGCGTAGCACATTCACCAATTTTTTTCTGAAAATATTGTTGTACTGTACTATGACAACAAACCCTGTTCTTGCTAATTTCAACACAAAAAAGCTTTTTCTTGTTGCAAGGTTGCCATCTTAAACCTGCCCCTTTGTATACAGGTTAAACTAAGGCCAAGTTCACACTTCAGTCAGTTATTAACATCAGTTGCACAGAACTGGTGCAAATCTTTCCATTATGCCTGATATCTGTGTAGACTTCACTGCTGGTGTTTGCTCACCATACATAACTAATGTAAATAACTGACCCCACATAACTGAAGTGTGAACTCAGCCTTACCTTACATAAAGGGGCAGATTTATGAAAGCTGCTTAAAAAAATGACAACACAGAGCGGAGTTTCTTTAAAGGGAACCTGTCACCTCCAACACACACATAAAACTGCTATCATTACCTTATATTAGGCCCAAGTGTGTTACTAATCATGCCTTTCATCCAGTAAATTGATCTCCCTAACTTGATGAAAACAATGTTTTAATCCCCATCAGCGCACTCTCTCCAGTCAGCTTGAAGTCAAGGGGGCAGCAGCCTCCTTGCTTCAAGTCAAGTAAAGCCCGCCCCTCTTGCCAGTGATTGACATCCTTGTTGTGGCCTGGTGCGCTCCTTCTTACTGAGCGATCCCGGCTCTGGCTCCTGCACTCAGCCTTCAGGTGTGCGGGCGGTCGTACGGGCGCGCTCGCTGGAATTGCCGGGGCCTGAGCAGTGCGCAGATGAAAGCCGGCTGAGTGCAGGAGCCAGAGCCGGTATCGCGCAGCAAGAAGGAGCGCACCGCGCATGCCCCCTTGACTTCAAGCTGACTGGAGAGAGCGCGCTGATGGGGATTAAAACATCATTTTCATCAAGTTAGGGGGATCAATTTACTGGATGAAAGGCATGATTAATGAAACACCGGCGGCCTAAGGTAATGCTGGCAGTTTTATGTGTGTGTTGGAGGTGACAGGTTCCCTTTAATACCAGCATTTACTGTTGCACTTAATGAAACAATTCTATAGCAAGATCATAAAGTGTATTTCTACTCTACATTAGGAACTTTAGAAACCACAGCATGGCAAAGAATTAATCAAAGCTCTGTTTTTCATCCAAATTAACATAAATATAGAGAATTTTTATTATATTGCAATAATTTAATACAGAATAATAAAAAACTTTGCCAAAAAGATATCTCTGCCTAAAGTCGTTGTCCAAAAAAAAAATGGCTGCTTTCTTCCAAAAACAGTTCTACAGTGAGCACAAGAGTCCTCTCAATACATTTACTGCTGTTTCATCAGAACACAGCATCGAAATGCAAGTGAGTATGACTGAGATAAAGTGAGATAAAAATTACTTAAGCAAACTCTGCGTCACAATATACACTACTTAGGCTACTTACACACTAGCGTTTATATATTCCGGTATTGAGCTCCGTCATAAGGGGCTCAATACCAGAATAAAACACTTCAGTTTTGTCCCCATTCATTGTCAATGGGGACAAAACTGAACTGAAGAGAACGGAATGCTCCTAAAAGCATTCCGTTCAGTTCTCTTCAGTCTCCAGACTGGAGAGCAAACTGCAACATGCTGCGGTTTGCTCTCCGGTTTGGGCATCCGCACCAAGACGGATCCGGAATGACCCCCAATGCAAGTCAATGGGGAACGGATCCGTTCGGTGTGACACAATAGTAAACGGATCCGTCCTCCATTGACTTTCAATGGAGTTTATGACAGATCCGTCACCTTGCACTTTTCCCGGCAGCTCCCTCCTCCCTCCAGCAGGGGGAGCTGTGGGGAATCTTCCCATTGTGCACGCCGTCCTGTGGAGCTGCTGGGACAGGTCGGGAGCTGCTGGGACAGGTAAGTATAACCCCCCTCCTCCTCAAGATAGTGTCTGGTGCAGGTGTAGGGCCAGAGCGCGGTTCCGGCCCCACACGTGCACCTGCGGCAGCACGGATCTGGCGGGACCCTTCACCCTTAGGCCTTACTCTAGTTTGAGCGGTGTTTTGGACCTGACAGGCTCCTTTTGAACACTAGCTGCTACAGAAGTCTACAGCCAATATACTGGTTTACTAGAGATCTTTTTGCTATGTCCCAATTGGATAAATCCTGGGGCCAATTGGGAGCCCTGGTCTAATTTAAGAGTCATCAAATAATTCAGCAACAACTCCTCCATTCTTTCTTTGTCTCCTGACTGTAGCTGGATACTACTAGCCAGGGGCATAACTACCATAGCGGCAGACCATGCGACTGCAATGGGGACCAGGACAAGAGGGGGCCCAGTTGGGATCATCTCCTCTACCCTCTAAAGAAACAACTTTTAGCAAATGAGGCAGGGGAAAAAAAGGCCCAAGGGTCATTGAAAAAGGTTTAGGCGGAAATCCTTCTGTCCTGTCGGGGGAGGGGGGCTGGTTTGATCCTTGCTATCAGGCCCTTACTTCTCTATGTACGCCACTGCTACTTATATGAAATGTGCTGGTATTTACAAAGGTGTTGGGGCCGCAGTTTCCAATTTCCAATCTATTTTCCTAATACAATATAATTCTCTGTACTAAAAGAAGCAATTTGTTTAAGCACAGTAGGCTAAAATGGTACAATATACAAAAAATGATACTGAAAATCTATTCTTTACTACACTCTGCCTCTAAATCTTAAATTCCACCTCTCCATTCAAGAGTTTGGATATGACTGTTAATCTGTATCGCTATTTAATATACAGTACCATTATTTTTTTCTATCGTTTTTGTCCCTTAGCCAATTACCTAAATAAACAAACTGTCCAAACTGTTTTGAATTTCAATAATAAAATTGCTGCTGACATCCCTGAAAGACATAACGATGTTGTAGTCAGGTTGCTGATCCATATGCTTATGTGAATTCTAGATATAGCTCACATCAATCTTAAAAATGCTGCTGTGGTCTTCAGCAATGTAAATGTCTATTTAATTAATGAGGAGCTTAACCATGACATTGAACTTCAAGTTCAGTCCCCCATGCACTGGCAATGAAAAACTGGACAATGTGATGCTCTCTAATTAACAAAAAATGTGTATACAAGTATTTTCTACATATTTCTTAGGCTTATTATAAATCAAAACATACCTTAAAGGGATATTCCATCTTAGACACAGGATATGCCATAAATGTCAGAACATGACTCCCTGACTCCTATCATGCCTGGTGAAATGACCTCTTTGAACTGAGAGTAGCTGCACAGGGGCGTTTCCATCCACTTACTTCTATGGGAGTAGACATTTAGGTCATATCAACTAGATATTTTATAAATATCTAAGATGGGAATTTTAACAAATCAGATAGGATCTTATTCCTGTGTGAGATATGATGTACCTGACTATGTGGACAGGAAGTCTATTTCTCCACGTATTTCTTTGGGAGCCTCAATGTCAGTCTTATAGGAATGAATAGAGAAGTAACTGGCTTCCTGTGCTGTGTCAGTTGGAGATCAGAGAGTTGGTCCCATGACATAGCTAAAAATTAGAAGGGAGGGGATAGCTCACAAATACAGTCACTGATGAGAAGATTACATTCACTACAGATTACATCTGTATTTTTGTGGGAGTTATACTTTAATAAATGAACCCATAATCTTTATTGATTACATAGAAATGTAAGAATAAAAGCTATTAAAAGGGGCTTATGTCTATATGTATTGGGGTGGTTAACAACAACAAGAGGCCCTGATACAAGGAAAAGATTGTTCCATTGCCTAATTGATGCAGAACACATGGGGTGTCATTTATAAAACTGGTGTAAAGTAGAACTGGTTTAGTTGCCCATAGAAACCAATCAGATTCCACCTTTCAATTTGGACAGTTCATTTGGAAAATGAAAGGAGGAATCTAATTGGTTGCCATGGGCAACTAAGCTAGTTCTACTGTACGCCAGTTTGATAATTGACCCCCAATATGTCTGCCCCTGAGCTTCTCTAACTGAAGTTCGGTGTGATTTACCTGGCAGAGAGTTGTGATGTCACTTTTACTTACCTGACTTCAAAGGGTATTCCCATCATAGACAATGAGGGCATAACGCTAGTTGTCTGATGGGTGCGGGTCCCACTGCTGGGACCTGCACCTATATCGAGAATGGAGGGGGAGCGCTGTGCCTGCGTGGCCACTGCTCCCATTCATTTCTATGGAGTACGGGAAATAGCCGAGCCAGCGCTCAGATATTTTCAGCGGCCCCATAGAAATGAATGGAGGGCAGTGCAGTGCGCCCTGCATTCAGTTCCCCGCTCCTGTCTTAATATAGGTGCTCCCAGAGGTGGGACCCGCACCTATCAGACAATGGGGGCATATCCTAGCAATATGCCCCCATTGTCTAAAATGGGAATAACCCTTTAAGCTGGATTTACACGGCCTGACGTTCCTATTAATGCTTGTAGCCAATAATCTGCCTGTCTGGCGCAGATCATGCTAGTTCATCAGGTGAAACGTTCTGAGGTGTCACACCTCAATCATTGTTCCTGGGCAGTAGACTGTACTGTCTAAACAACCCTCTGCTGCCAAGAACAATGATTTTGTATGGAGATGAGTGATAACAATAGCCATCGCTCGTCCTCATACTGTGGAGGTGATCGCTGTAAATGCAGCACTTCACCTCCGCTTATTGAGTCTATTGTTGGGAAGGAACATTTTCTATGTTTCAATACCTTATTTGACTAAAGGGTAGTGATGTTTACAGTGTTCATTTCAGGACATGGTCAGATATCATAGTCAAGTATCAGAATAATGTCAGTGTGATACCTGACCCTGACACCTAACCCTGACACCTGACCCCGACACCTGACTCTGACACCTGACCCTGGACTTTGATAATCGACTCTGATATCCGAGTCTGACTTATGCTCTTCATAGGTCAGGGTCAAAGTGAGAATGAGTTATAGATATTCTGTGTATTTGTATGCTAACTCACATATCCAAAGAAAGTCTACAGATGAGCTTATAGCTCTGTGTCTGAAATGCTATAAGCTCACATGTTGCAGTATTATATGACTGCATAACTCAGTGGTTAGGTTGCTGGTTTTTACTCTGGAGTTTTTGGGCCCAAGACCCAATAGAAACCTTAAAACAAAATGGTCATGCTTTTAACCATTAGATGATCACATAGATGAAGAAAATCTTCCAGACTGCTGTCTAAAACTATAGCTCAGTGGTTAGATGGTTGCTTCCCATGTAGACTTCTTGGGTTCAAAACCCCTATCGGTCTTTAAAATAAACTAACATTTTATTAAGCCCTAGACAAGAGGTACATTCAAGTGATGTTTGACCCTGATGTCCGACTCCACTGACGCGTCAGGGTCACAATGACTTTTAGCTTTATTGTACTTTAGATATGCTGAATCACATAGATGAAGAAAATCGTTCAGGTTACTGTCTAAACCTATAGCTCAGTGGTTAGATGGTTCCATTCCATGTAGACTTCTTGGGTCCAAAACCTATTGGTCTTTAAAATAAAGTTACATTTTATTGAGCCCTAGAAAAGAGACAAATTCAAACAGATGACAAAGAGTACTGCAAGTAGTCCTTTTTAATTTTATTAAAGAGTACATGGGCAGCACTACAGTAAGGGGGGCACTAACTTAATGTATCTTCATCTATTTCCAGGTGACTGAAGGCTATTTTGTTTTCTGTTGTCTTGAAAGAGTCACTGTACAATACAATAATGTATTCCATTTTCTTAGGAAGGGGTCTAATTATCAGATCTGTAAATCACTTTATTGAAATTATTTGTCGGCCTCCACCCAAAAATAAGCAGCAAAGATATGACCAATAGGGCTCTCAGTAGTCCACTGTGTTTAGGCATGGTCCTGCTCTCCCAGCAAATACAAGCAGGAGGAAGTGTGGGAGTGGTCTGGAGTAGCTGATGCTGTAGGAGACTTGGCAGATTCAATGCTTCTTCACAGATCTGCAAACCAAGGTATCTTACTGTAAGTGTGCTCTCCCTCCGCTATCTGACATGGCTTATACATTGATTCACCTCTCTCAAGTGTGTATGCAGATCCATATTAGCAAGAATCACTATTTTTCACTAGTTTTGCATATACTGACTATTTAACTTTTTCAGGGGTCCCAGAAAAATAGTGAGGGCTCTTGTGGCTTGATTATATAATATGTACACAGATTGCAATACTTTATACTTTATGTGCCAAAGTTTTTGTACTTGTTTTCTTAGTATTGCAATCAAAGTATGTTCGGAATATATTTCCAATGTATTCAGTCTTGCAATACTAAGGAACCAAGTATCTTCTGAAGTCCAGTGTGGGTAAGACTCAAAAGCACATGCGTGACGATATACTGGCCAGTATATTCAAACAAGCGCGATAAGCATAGGGGGATTGCCAAGACTGGTAAGAGATATTTATCTCCTATTAACAGCAGCTCCGGAATCATATATAAGTTGATTATATAGGAGGCTATTGATACACCATTGTACAGCACTGTTTAATTACTGGATACAACATCTAGCACTATCGTAGAGCAACATCTGGGACAAATCCTCCTAATAGTAGAAAGACTGCTGTGTGAACTGTTACTCCATAAGGAGGATAAAAAGTGCAAAAACTTTGGCACATATTAAATACCTTGGATGGAGGAAGTAATAAATATTGTAATCTGTGTAGATATCATATAATCAAGCCACAAGTGCCCTCATTTATGATAGTACATGCGTGAGCTCTGCACGTTATTATGAAAGGGACCGTGACTGTGTTAAAACTTGTTTTAATATAGTTATAATATTTTGGAATTTATTTTAGGATTTATATATAATTTTAAATGTCAATTAACTGCATTAATGTTACTGTGAGCTAGCCATATTTATTTCTAAACCTATAATGGCCTGTACGTCATCCACTGCTAAAATGAATTGGTTTGAACAAATAAACATATAAGGCAAGAAGAGAGATATTATCCACTGTGTAGTTTTATATTAGAGACCTACATGTACAACAATTCCAGGCAGAAAGGTAGGGAAGTAGAAGAGAAACCTATTTGCTATTTTAGTCTTTTGGCAAAATTCAAGTGCCTGTTTATAAAGAGGCCAACGCTACCTCCTGTATATAAGCTTGTGTTATTGAAAAACTGTCAGGGTAGCTATAGGAGACATGACTTCACTATTGATTTCTTATTTTATTACTGAAATTCTCCTGCTTATTCAATTTATTAGGGAATAGTTAAACCTGCAATACTCAAATTTATACGCAGTAAAATAAAATATTTTTCAAAACATCTAATGGACTTCTGCTAATAGCAACCCTCTCCTGACATAAATGAATCATGATTTTTTTTTTGTTCTCAAAAGATGGTGATCTCACGCCACACAACATACAGCATGTAAAACTGAGAGGAAAAATAAGGAGAGACAGATCTACGTATATCTATATTTTTCCCACAACATTCCCAAGAATTTGTGCTACACCAATTTTGAGAGGCACTGCGCTGCTGGACCGGACTTGTCATCAATTAAATGCATCCAGTAGTCCATGAGCCAGACTGAAGTCTACGCCAGTTTATAGCTGCCGTAGAATTCAATCATTATATACTCGATTTTCTGGCAAAAATAATAGTAAATATGCAGGACTTGATGGCCCCACCAACTCACAACCCTCACCATGTCCCCTTTTCAAAAACTGTTAAAGGCAGCATAAAAATGCCAGTTAGGACAAAAAAAGTTGCAATAGGATTTATTAAGTCACAAAAAGACGGGTTTTGCAACTTTGAAATGCCTGGCATAAGGGGAATGATAAATTCCCTCATACTATTGCCTGACTATTCAACAGTCTTTTTTTTCCGTTACATAGTACAGTATCCACTGATTTGCACTTCTGTATGTTTATATATGACTTTAGAATGTACTCTTTTGTACTTGATTTTTCTGTATTAATAATTCATATGGCGATCTCTTTCAAGTGCATTTTTTAATTACATATTTGTACATATTTGCATATTTTTCTTAAATTGTTGTATGTAGTGCTAACAGGACTTTGTCATTCTGACACCTGAAGGTAAATATTTGATTAATATTCATATAAAAGGAAATATTCTTAGCTTCCATAAATATGATTTTCCTACAATTTTGCCTCCCACTGTTTCCCAATTTTCTGCATGATTGTGATTAAATGTTAAACCAAAACTTCTCCTTCTACCAGAAGCTGTGTTACCAAAATGTAAACCTCCATAGAGAGTATATTATTTTCAATGTCTATTATATACATACTTTACATACAAGTTGTCAGTTTAAAAAATATACTATACCACCATAATTCAACTGGTGTTGGTCCTGTGTATATGGATATATATATATATATATATATATATATATATATATATATATATATATATCCATAATATGCATGATGGCAGTAGATGCTCTTCACCCCTCCAGCGAACTCTGATGTGGCTATCATTAGTACCAAGGCAGAACCTGCTTTCATTACTCAACACTATTGTTTGCCATTGATGGCAGCATCAGAGTTTGCAGGGGAGCTGGAGAGCACCTACCACCATTATGCATAATGCAGAGACATACAGGACCAACACCAGGTGTCATGGAGTGGGGCACTATTAACCAACATGGCTGTTACGTCTGGTATTGTTGGAGGAAACATTGAACAGCCTTTGGTATGCCCAATACATCATGGAACCAGTCTTTTTTTTTACTTAGCACACATGGTGTTCCAACAAGAGAATGCCTGCCCACACACTGCCCATGCTATACAATGTGCTCTTCAGAGTATCCAGCAGATACCCTGGCCAGCTTGATTGACATTGAGAATGTCTGGGTCTGGAAGGGCCATCAAATCTCCCTTGCATAGCTGCCAACACCTCCCTATGCATCTATATGACCTTTACCATGAGAGAGTAGCAGCCTGTATCACAGCAAGGAGAGATCCCCCCCCCCTAGTATTAATGTGACACTGCTGCAGAACTCAAACTAAAAAGTGCACCACATTGGTTGGGTGATCATTGGCCAAGCACCACTAGCAGTTTATACTTTATCAATCTTAGCTCAATCGTATTAAGCTTTCCATGTGTTTTTTCTTTCATTTTCCGCCAGTGTAAAGGAAAGAAATAGAGGGTCATTTATTAAGACCGTCATTTTAGACGCCAGTCTTAATAAAGCCCTATAGCTGGCGGTAGATCACCGAAGATATAAAGAGGCGCTGACCTCTTCATAACTTTGGAAGAACCTCCACCATTTCTAAATGTAAGACAGCTTCCTAGTTGTCTTACATTTAGACCTTTTTCTACACCTAAAACAGGCCCATCCCCTTCCCCACCCACCAGTGAGCAGAGAACAGTCACAGATTTAAGCATATTATAGCTGCATAAATGACCCCCATAGTTTTTCATTTACCACCATTAACAAGTTTAAAGAGGAACTAATTGTCTGATATCAAATTAATTATTGTGGCCCGATCAAATGTTATCACTATATCTCACTTATGATTACTATATGGTTTGTCCATACAGTGCCTTGCGAACGTATTCGGCCCCTTGGAACTTTTCAATCTTTTGCCACATTTCAGGCTTCAAAAAAAGAGATATAACATTTTAAATTTTCAGTGAAGAATCAACAAGTGGGTCACAGTTGTGAAGTGGAACGAAATTTATTGGATCATTTAAACTTTTTTTGTAATAATAAAACTGAAAAGTTGGGCGTGCAAAATCATTCGGCCCATTTACTTTCAGTTCAGAAAACTCACTCCAGAAGTTCATTGAGGATCTCTGAATGATCCAATGTTGTCCTAAATGACTGATGAAGATAAATAGAATCTACCTGTGTGTAATCAAGTCTCCGTATAAATGCACCTGCTCTGTGATAGTCTCAGGGTTCTGTTTAAAGCACAGAGAGCATCATGAAGACCAAGGAACACACCAGGTAGGTCCTTGGTACTGTTGTGGAGAAGTTTAAAGCTGGATTTGGATACCAAAAGATTTCCCAAGCTTTAAACATCCCAAGGGGCACTGTGCAAGTGATCATATTGAAATGGAAGGAGTATCAGACCACTGCAAATCTACCAAGACCCGGCCATCCCTCTAAACTTTCATCTCAAACAAGGAGAAGACTGATCAGAAAATGTAGCCAAGAGGCCCATGATCACTCTGGATGAACTGCAGAGATCTGCAGCTGAGGTGGGAGAGTCTGTCCATAGGACAACAATAAGTCGAACACTTCACAAATCTGGCCTTTATGGAAGAGTGGCAAGAAGAAAGCCATTTCTGAAAGATATCCATAAAAAGTCTTGTTTACAGTTTGCCACAAGCCACCTGGGAGACACACCAAACATGTGGAAGAAGGTGCTCTGGTCAGATGAAACCAAAATCGAACTTTTTGGAAGCAATGCAAAACGATATGTTTGGTATAAAAGCAACACAGCTCATCACCCTGAACACACCATCCCCACTGTCAAACATGATGGTGGCAGCATCATGGTTTGGGCCTGCTTTTCATCAGCAGGGACAGGGAAGTTGGTTAAAATTGATGGGAAGATGGATGGAGCCAAATACAGGACCATTCTGGATGAAAACCTGTTGGAGTCTGCAAAAGACCTGAGACTAGGATGGAGATTTATCTTCCAACAAGACAGTGATCCCAAACATAAAGCAAAATCTACAATGGAATAGTTAAAAAATAAACATATCCAGGTCTTAGAATGGCCAAGTCAAAGTCCAGACCTGAATCCAATTGAGAATATGTGGAAAGAGCTGAAAACTGCTGTTTACAAACGCTCTCCATCCAACCTCAAAGACCTCGAGCTGTTTTGCAAGGAAGAATTTTGCAAGAATTTCAGTCTCTAGATGTGCAAAACTGATAGAGACATACCCCAAGCGACTGGCAGCTGTAATCGCAGCAAAAGGTGGCGCAACAAAGTATTAATGCAAGGGGGCAGAATAATTTTGCATGCCCCACTTTTCAGTTTTATTATTACAAAAAAAGTTTAAATGATCCAATAAATTTTGTTCCACTTCACAATTGTGACCCACTTGTTGTTGATTCTTCACCAAAAATTTAAAATGTTATATCTTTTTGTTTGAAGCCTGAAATGTGGAAAAAAGTTCCAAGGGGCCGAATACTTTCACAAGGCAATGTATATATACACACATCTCAATAAATTAGAATATCGTCAAAAAGTTGTTCTTTTTTTCAGTAATTCAGTTCGAAAAGTGAAACACATATTATATAGAGTCATTACAAACAGAGTGAACTTTTTCAAGTGTTTTTTTATGTTAATGTTGATGATTATGGCTCACAGCTAAGGAAAACCCAAAATTCATTATCTCAGAAAATTAGAATAATTATCCCAAAACACCTGCAAAGACTTCCTAAGCCTTTAAAAAGGTCCCTTAGTCTGGTTCAGTAGGCAACACAATCATGGGGAATACTGCTGACTTGACAGATGTCCAGAAGGCTGTCATTGACACATTCCACAAGAAGGGTAAGCCACAAAAGGTCATTGCTAAAGAAGCTGGCTGGGAGTGCTGTATCACAGCAAGAGCCACCACACACAGACGTATACAGGACATGGGCTACAAGTGTCACATTCCATGTGTCATACCACCCATGACCAGTAGACAACGTCAGAAGCATCAAAGAAGCAAAGGAGAAAAGGGAGAAAAAGAACTGGACTGGTGCTCAGTGGTCAAAGGTGTTGTTCTCAGATGAAAGTACATTTTGCATTTCATTTGGAAATCAAGGTCCCAGAGTCTGGAGGAAGAGTGGAGAGGCACTCAATCCAAGCTGCTTGAGGTCTAGTGTGAAGTTTCCACAATCATTGATGGTTTAACATCGGTAAGTACATACTCAGATTGGGTCACTGTAACTAGTGGGGTACCACAGGGGTCAGTATTGGGCCCTATTCTCTTCAATATATTTATTAATGATCTTGTAGAAGGCTTGCACAGTAAAATATCAATTTTTGCAGATGACACTAAACTGTGTAAAGTAATTAACACAGAAGAGGACAGTACACTGCTACAGATGGATCTGGATAGACTGGAGGCTTGGGCAGAGAAGTGGCAGATGAGGTTTAACACTGACAAATGTAAGGTTATGCATATGGGAAGGAATAATGCAAGTCACCAGTACATACTAAATGGTAAAACATTGGGTAACTCTGACATGGAAAAGGACCTAGGAATTTTAGTGAACAGCAAACTAAGCTGCAGAAACCAGTGTCAGACAGCTGCTGCCAAGGCCAATAAGATAATGGGTTGCATCAAAAGGAGCATAGATGCCCGTGATGAGAACATAGTCCTGCCACTTTACAAATCACTAGTCAGACCACACATGGAGTACTGTGTACAGTTCTGGGCTCCTGTGAACAAGGCAGACATAGCAGAGCTGGAGAGGGTTCAGAGGAGGGCAACTAAAGTCATAGCTGGAATGGGTGGACTACAGTACCCAGAAAGATTATCAAAATTAGGGTTATTCACTTTAGAAAAAAGACGACTGAGGGGAGATCTAATAACTATGTATAAATATATCAGGGGTCAGTACAGAGATCTCTCCCATGATCTCTTTATCCCAAGGACAGTGACCATGACGAGGGGACATCCTCTGCGCCTGGAGGAAAGAAGGTTTGTTCACAAAAATAGAAGAGGATTCTTTACGGTAAGAGCAGTGAGACTATGGAACTCTATGCCTGAGGAGGTGGTGATGGTAAGTTCACTAAAAGAGTTCAAGAGGGGCCTGGATGTATTTCTGGAGGGTAATAATATTACAGGTTATAGTTACTAGATAAGGGTTGTTGTTGATCCAGGGAGTAATTCTGATTGCCTGATTGGAGTCGGGAAGGAATTTTTTCCCTTAAAGTGAGGAAAATTGGCTTCTACCGCACAGGGGTTTTTTGCCTTCCTCTGGATCAACTTGTAGGAAAACAGGTCGAACTGGATGGACAGATGTCTTTTTTTTCGGCCTTATAAACTATGTTACTATGTTCCTATGTTTGGGGAGCCATGTCATCTGCGGGTGTAGGTCTACTGTGTTTTATCAAGACCAAAGTCAGTGCAGCCGTCTACCTGGAAATTTTAGAGCACTTCATGCTTCCCTCTGCCGACAAGCTTTTCGGAGATGGAATTTTTATTTTCCAGCAGGACTTGGCACCTGTCCACACTGCCAAAAGTACCAATACCTGGTTTAATAACCACATTATCACTGTGCTTGATTGGCCAGCAAACTTGCCTGACCTTAACCTCATAGAAAATCTATGGGGTATTGTCAAAAAAAAGATGAGAGACACCAGACCCAACAATACAGACGAGCTGAAGACTGCTATCAAAGCAACCTCGGCTTCCATAACACCTCTGCAGTGCCACAGGCTGATAGCCTCCATGCCACGCCGCATTGATGCAGTCATTCATGCAAAAGGAGCCCAAACCAAGTATTGAGTGCATTTACTGTACACACTTTTCATGTGGCCAACATTTCTGTGTTTAAGAAAAAAAATTACAGTTGGTCTACTATAATATTCTTATTTTCTGAGATAATAACTTTTGAGTTTTTGAGTTGGCTGTAAGCCATAATCATCAACATTAAAGGGGTTGTCCCATGAAAAATATTCTACAATTTTTAAACCAGCACCTGGATCTGAATGCTTTTGTAATTGCATGTAATTAAAAATTCTCTATAGCCACTGAGTTATTCAATAAGATGTTTCTGTATAGTGCCACTTAATTTCTTATTTCTTTGACCTGCTCACTGAGAAGGCCACACATGCTCAGTTTCATCTTTCAACTGCCTTCTGAGCTGTGATAGGGAGAGCATGGACACGCCCCCTGAGCTGCAGCAGAAAAGACACTCCCATGAACTGCCAGCTTGATATAAATGTAGCAGAGCAATGGATGGGGAGATCTCTGGATCCATGTGAGGTACAGGGCTGGTTCTAGCGTTGTTAGAAAGGTATTGTCGTGGACTATATGATGTCTGATATTCATTTTTTACATTATTTGTGGGATAACCCCTTTAACAGAAACAAACACTTGAAAAAGTTCACTCTGTTTGTAATGACTCTATATAATATATGTGTTTCACTTTTTTAATTGAATTACTGGAAAAAAACAACTTTTTGATGATATTCTAATTTATTGAGATGCACTCAAATGTGAAGCAGCGCCCCTGGTCCCCATAAAGCCACACCACTAAACATGAGGTCACTCCCCTTGGCTCTGTGAAGACACGAAAAGAAGAAGAGGAGAAATGGGAAGTGTAAACTACACTATCCGTAAAAAGGACAAAAGAAAGGTGCCAATCCCTGCAATGGATGGTAGTAAAATAAAGTATCACTATACTGATTCACCAACAAACAAGAGAACAGTCACGTGCAATTAACTCCTAAGAGGTGTGAATGCAGAGATTTGAAAAAAATAGGAGAATAGCAGGTATTTCATATGAATGATAATAATAAATGATAATAATAAAATATAATGTCCCTTATCCATACATATTAAAATCCATTGCATAGAGTATTTATGCCAGTTATGCCATAGTATAACACACTGTAAGGTACTCACTTTACTAGGGGGATGTCTCGTGGATAAAACTCAACACACCTTGAGACAGGATCCCCCCCGAGCCAGGTTCGCTTCAAGAATCACAGGAGATCAATTGCAGCACAGATCACAGCTTCTCATTACATCCCTTTATTCGGTGAACAACAATGGCTCTCAATGCATTTCGGGTGTAATTTGGGAGCCCCCTTCATCAGGAGAATATATAGCAAACAATAAGAACAAATGCACACTTACAGGAATATATAGGGGTATAGGTAACATCCATGTTTGTTAGTCCACGCGCGCCGCATCTAGACCGGAAGTGACGCACATGGACTTCCGGTTTCGCGTGTGCCTTCCATCGTGGATCATGATTTCGGTTTAAAAAAAAGGTATCAAATTAATGTAACAAGGATTCAAACAGTTTCTACAAGTAAAACGCATGATATCCATCTATGGGAGATCATTAAATACATGCTAATTACATTGTTATTATATCAAAGAAACGGTGCATTCCACGCTGGAACGCACCACCATTTTCCTGGTGAGATTGTAGTTCAGCCTGTGTAATACGGCTAACTTCCTTCGCCTCAGTAAATCGGGAGTAGGTAGGAGGTGTGAACTACATTATGGATTAAAGTAACATTATCACAATGGACTCGGATGGAGAATTTAATGATTGTACCAAAAAATGGGCACTAGTAGGATGGAAAATACTAAAACAATGGAGGGCATGCGTTCCAACCTGGAACGCACTGCCATATCTACTTGATTTGCGTTCCAACTTGGCAAGCTCCACCTAATTGTCATATGCCTCTCATGGGGGCCAGGTGGGTGATAGGAGGGTCGTACCCCATGGGCAATATTAAAATAGATAATACTAAAAAGGTGCATGAAAGGGGGAAAGAGGAAATATAAAAACCATAAAATGGACCAAATAATATAAAAGAGAAAATATAGATGTTCGAGCCATTGTGTCATTAAAACAACCGTACAACCATATAAAGCATCATATTACAAATTGTAGAAAAACAACATAGAGACTAAAGTAGAAAATGCTAAATAAAATCCTACAAGGACATATCATAAAAAAACTAAAATATATAAATTGATAATAGAATAAAACTCTGTACTCACTTTAACAGTTCGTATATTCGAGGGATTTGTTTAATCCAAAGGGGGTTAAGGTGTTTAGACGGAAGATCCAGAACATCTCCTTGCGGCAAAGATTCTGGTAGGATGTAGGAACCCACTCTAACTGGGTTATTTTTAACAGGATAGGATCACCATCATGTTTCAACATAAAAAGACGGGAAACACTATGGGTGGTGGCTTTCGTTTTAAAATTAGATAAACTACATTCATGGTGCCGCAATCCATTCTGTATTGAATTTTGATCTTCTCCCCCTTACCTGGTATTAATGTGTTCGGTGCTTTGTACAATGTTGGTGCAACACTTGCACTTCTTTTTGTTGCACCGGAAGACACCTATCGTCTGTGACGACACAGAGGAGAAGCTGTCTGAACGTGAGCTACTGAAAGGGTGGACATCCCTACATCCGTCAAGGCACTGCGCCGGACAGAGGACAGGGAGCCAGAAAACCGGACTGTCCAGCCTAAAGCCGGATATCTGGCCATCCTAGGGGCAGGCTGATGTTAGGGTAGCCAGAGGTCCGATTTTAGGATGGACAGTCTGGCTTTCAGACTCCCTGTCCACCGTCCGGCACAGGCCCTGGACAGACACAGGGATGTCCACCGTTTCAGTAGCTCACGCTCAGACAGCTTCTCCTCCGTGTCTTCATGGAACCATGGGGCATGGCCTCGTGTTTGGGGGTGTGGCTTTTTTCAATCCTGTTCAGATGCAGAGTGGAAGGGGTGTGGCCTGACTGAGTCGGGGGAGTGACTTAGTGGGACCTGGGGGTGGGGCTTTTAAGTCCTTCTTTTGAGGGTGGCCTGAATTACAGGTCGATGCCATAGTAATTTAGGAGGAAACATAGTGTTGAGCGAGCACCTCTGTGCTCGTATGCTCGAGTGCTCTGGCCGAGCACTAGGGGTTGCTTAAGTGCTTGGCCAAGCACCGAACATAATGTTAGTCAATTGGACTAAACCAGGCACCCCCCACTCGGAAGAGGGGAGGGTGTCTGGTTAATAGAAAAAGGTCAGAATCGCAACTTCTCCTCCTTTACTCCTTTCTCTCGTAAAAGTATGCTAATTAACTGAATTTGTACGCATTAGCGCACAATGCGTACGCATTAGCGTACAAATGGGTACTCATTAACGTACATATTTGTACGCATTAGCATACAAATTTGTACACATTAGCATACAAATTCGTACACATTATCATACAATGCGTAGCATTAGCATACAAATCAACATTACAGTGAATGCCAGTACGTCTGGGGAAGAGACTCGAGCTTTGCGCTCGAGTACACTCGGTGTTCGGCCGAAGAAAACATCCTTTATTACTACTGAACAGTAAATATGTAAAATTTACATAATATGAGGTTATGATTGATGATGAGTTAGTCTAAAACATAAGTTCTATTTATGGTAACCGGAATACTCCTTTAACAGTGTCATCCACAGCGCTCTGCCCCTTTAAAGCAGACCTACAGCAGTGCACTGGCTAGGTTGTTATGGAAACCTGGTGTTTATGGAGACTAACTGCATGTCAGCCTTTATTGGCTGATAAGGGTCATGTGACCAGGCTTCTATTGGCTAATGCATTTTTTGGGAATATCTCAGGAACGGTACGTCCTGGAGAGCTGAGACCCTGATTGTAGCTGCGATGGTGCGGATTCCTTTAGTGGACATACACACACACACACACACATACACGTACATACACTCAGCTTTATATATTAGATATACATTCTTTTTACTGTTTCATCCCCATTAATATGTGCTACGTAGCAATGCTGCTA
>ONZH01010778.1:0-27223 GCA_900303285.1 Rhinella marina | reverse complement strand
TCTACTTGCTCTGGCCCTGCTTCTCCCTCTGACCACCCCACTGCCTCCTCCAACCTGTTTTGGTGCTGCACTTGCCTCCCCCTCAGAAGCACTGTCTTGACTAGGCTTACCAACCCAGCTCGGGTCAGTCACCTCATCATCCACCAGCTCTTCCTCCAATTCCTCACTCTGCTCCCCCCTCGGACTTACTGCCCTGACAACAACGTCACTGTCTGACAACCGTGTCTCATCATCATCCGACACCTCTTGACACACTACTTGCACTAAGTCCACACTCTCATCACCCACAGACTGCGAAAGTTTGAAATTTTGGGCATCGGGACAGAGCAACTGCTCCGGTTGCTGCTGAGCAGTGGTTTGTGACTCTGGGAAGGGTCCTGAAAAGAGTTCCTGGGAGTATACCGGATCTGAATCCATATTTTCCATGGGGTGGCCAGGCTGGGGGGAAGGAGGTTGAGCTGGAAGAGCCAGAGGTCTACTCCCTTGGCTAGCATGGGTGGACTGCGTGGAAGACTGGGTGGTGGATAAATTACTGGACACATTATCCGCTATCCACATCATCACCTGTTCGCACTGTTGTGGTTTCAATAGTGCTGTACCACGTGACCCTGTAAGTTGCAAGATGAAGCTAGGGAGCGAACCTCTGCGGCGTTCCACTGCTCCCTCATCAGCAGGTACTGTGTCACCCTGCCCAGGACCACGGCCTCTTCCTCCCTACATCACTTGGACGAATAGGTGGGTGCAGTGTGCGTCTTAGCCCGTCTGGAATTAGAAAAGCTGTGCACTGTGCTTGGAGGTCTTTGTGTCAGCTGTGGACAGGGTGGGTGGGTGGGTTGTGGGTGCGTGTTTGCCCATCTGGGATGGGGAGAGCTGGGCACTGTGCTGGGAGAACTTTTTGTACGCTGTGGACTACTGGGTGGGTGCGGAGAGGGAGACGCTTATGCCTGCGTCTTGGGGCGGGGGATAGGACAGCAGTGCCAGCATAGGCAGTGGTGTCACCCGCAGGCGGTGATGGACCTTCGTTGCACCTAGTTGGGTGCTTTACTAACATGTGATGGGCATGTGCCTTGCCCATCTTGGTCTGGGTCAGCACAATTGTCTTGAGGATCACCACCAGGCAGTTGCCCAGAATTTGGCGTAATGGTGCGATTAGGCAGCCTCAGAGGCATCCATGCATGCTGCCCCTGCTGTTTCCTGTCTATTTCCGCGGTGTTCCGATCATTTTCTGAGGTTTCCAGGTTTTCATGCAACCTTCCCTGTGCAGAGCTTTGGTCCCCTGCAAAAAATGCTCGAATCTCCCATTGACTTCAATGGGGTTCGTTATTCAAAACAAGCACCCGAGCATCCGGAAAAATTCTACTCGAATAACGAGCACACGAGCATTTTAGTGCTCGCTCATCTCTAGTTAACAACATAACAAAACTCAATATTTATTACCCCGATTCTGCAGTTTGCAGAAACACCCCACATGTGGTCATAAACTGTTATTTGGGGATACTCCAGGGCTCAGAATGGGAGGAGCAGCATTTGCATTTTCTAACATGGAATTTTCTGTCATGGTTTTTAAGAGCGATAACTTTTAAATTTTTTTTCTGGACTGAGCTGCGTGAGGGCTTATTTTTTGCGGGACAAGCTTTTTATTGGCACCATTTTGGGGTACATCTGACTTTCTGATCACTTTTTAATCTCATTTTTGTGAGGTTAAGTCACAAAAAAAGCAGTTCAGGGGCATTTTGCTATATTTCTTTTTTAACACCGTTCACTTGATGGGGTAGATCATGTGATATTTTTGTAGAGCCAGTTGTTACGGACGCGACAATGCCAAATATGTCTATGTTTTATTATTTTTTTACGTTTTACACAATAAGAGCATTTTTAGAAAAAAAATCATGTTTTTGTGTTGCAATTTTTTAAGAGCCATATTTTTTTCATTTTTATGGCTATGATCTTGTGTGGGGGCTCATTTTTTGTGAGATGAGGTGAAGTTTTTATTGCTACCATTTTGGGATGCATATGACTTTTTGATTGTTTGATATTATATTTTTTGGTAGGTGAGGCGACAAAAAAAGCAGTTTTGGCATAATTTTTATTAGATTTTTTTTTACGCGGTTCACTTGATGGGGTAGATCATGTGATATTTTTATAGAGTCGGTCATTGCGGATGCGGTGATACCAAATATGTCTATTTTATTTATTTATTTTTATTTGTAACATTTTTTAAATTACACATTTGGGGGGAAATTATTTTTTTTATATGTGATTTTTTTTTATAATACTCTATTTTTTTTTTTTTACACTTTGTGTCCCCCATAAGATCATACAAGACCTCAGGGGGACAATAAACTTTATTATTATTGTTTTTTTACACTATTGATTTCTCCTGTAACTGGGGCTGACATAGTAGCCCCAGTTACAGGGGAAATACACCCCCAGAGAGGCTGTACAGCATAATACTATGCTGTACAGCCTCAGTGCAGGGCTGATTGGGTCTATGAAAGACCCGGCAGCTCCTGCACACTCCCGGCCCCAGCGATCACGTGACCGCCGGGCCGGAAAAAGGAAGCGCAATAGCGCTTCCTGATGTGTATACACAGCGCTTGGTGAGCGATGTGTATACAGCGATCTAGAAGGCAGGGACCCCTGGGAACGGTCCCTGCCTTCTCTTTGGGGTACCCTGCTGTCCTTGACAGCAGGTACCCCACTGTGCAGCTGCACGATTAGCGTGCAGCTGCTATCTCTGAATGGAAGTTCAGAAACGTCCATTCAGAGATACTTAACCACTTCCCGGACGTTTATAGTCAATGGGCGGACGGGAAGTGGTTACGTTTATTAACCATTTCATTACCAGATGATTTCCTGTTTTTGTGTTTCTTTCTGTTTTTCACTCCCTGCCTTTCCAGAACCATAACATTTTATTTTTCCCAGCAAAACAAGCTGAATAAAGGCTTGTTTTGCTGAAAGTTGTACTTACTTATGGCACCATTTAATATTGCATACTAAGTAGTGGGAAGCTGGAAAAAAATGAAATGGGGTAAATTGAAAAATAAAACACAATCTTATGGGTTTAGTTTTTACAGAATTCCCTATGAGGTGGAACTGACCTATTATCTTCATTCTACCACATTTATACAGTTTTTGTTATGTTTTAAAAAATAAATAATTACATTTTTAATATTTATTCTATTTAAATATTTATTTGAATAAGTAAAGATTTATTTTTTACTTGCATCACCATATTCTGACTCCCACTCTACAGATTGTATGAATGCTCATTTTTTGTAAGGCAATCTGTAGTTCTGTAGGAAAAATATTTTTTTTATTGCTTATTTATTTTTATTATGGGGAAAGGGAATTGAATATATGAAATATATATAAATATATATATATATATATATTATATATATATTTTTTAAAACATTTATTATTTATAGTTTTTTTTTTACCCATTTTAAGCTTAGGGGACTAGAACATGCAATATTCAGATAAGGGCTCATTCACATCACTATTAGGGATTCCGTTTTAGCTTTCCGTTCAAAATGGACACCTTTAAGAGGCATTCCGTTTTGATCCGTCATAACGGATCCGTCTGGTTTCCGTTAGGCTGGACGGAAAACAAAGTCCTGTCGACAGAACTTTGTTTTCCGTCCAGCATAACGGAAACCAGACAGATCCGTTATGCTTTCCCATAGGCTCCTATTATGACGGATCAAAACGGAATGCCTCTTAAAGTTGTCCGTTTTGATTTCCTTCCTATGGATTCCGTTATTTTCCGTTATAACGATGTTATAACGGAAAGCTAGAACGGAATCCCTAACGGTGATGTGAACAAGCCCTAACTAATAAATTATCATTACAGTGTATAGGAGATTTTCTATGTTCCTATGGAGCCCTGCCACCTGCAGGCCGCCATAAGAACTACAGCTGTAATAGTTTTGGATTCTTCATAGAAGGAATGGCTCCCATATATGTGTGGTGAAGCAGTTAGGGTCCAGGGGCACAGTGCTCCTGGTAAAAGCCACCTCAGATGCATTGATGCCAATTTACCTGTGATGTCTGTGATCGGCATTATGGAGTACAAATGGAAAGCAATGTTCAAGGCATGGACGCCATTTATAAAACTTTGATACAGGCTGTGATACAAAAGAGAATATATGCAGCAAATTAATTATATACAATAACATAATGAATATCCAGCTTAACAGCAGTTGAACCCATACATCATAGAGTCAGATCATAAAGATGTAAAGTATATCAATTCATCTGATGATAAGGATGTCAATTATTTCAATTCAAAAGAAAGAAGAAGTGATGTCAGACCATGAAAAGGAGGCAACTAGACAGAAAAATAGACCAGCAACTGCAAGTGTACCAGAGCAGAGAAGATGGGAGAGAGGAAGATCTGCCCAATAAAGAAAGACAGAGGATATCACCTCATGTCTCACTCTGAGCTTCTTACCAGAGCAAGACAAAAACTCTAGAATCCCTTACTTTACAACATACACATCCGACAGTAAAATCATTATATCCATTGTGTTTGGCCCATGGGGTTCCTTCAGTGCAGACTACCTTCAGTCTTTTCCTCACCACCTCTTAAGTGTTACAAGACAGGATTCAAACTTAGAAACAGCTTGGTTCATCCTTCCCATCTATTTATCCCCCCAAACACTAGTCCAAACCATCATGGGTTCAGAAACTCCTGGTTGCTTTCCCTTTTTCATTTAGTACCAATGCAATAATAAGCAGATCTGCAATAGGGATGGGAGAATTGATTCTAACAAATGGATTTGTAGTGGCATAGGTGCAGAGGTTCTTATTCCGCTACTGGGGCAGTGACTGCATATGTGCCACTAAACTTCTGGAGCAGGCTCTAGAGGCTAGTTGAGATGTCCTTTGTCAATCAACAGGTAGGTGGGTGCTTCTTCACTTGTGGGGTCATCCCCTTGCAAGTGAAGGCGACTCCTAGCTTATGAGACAAATTGATTCATTAGTGTGTCCCTACTGTACTTTGGAGCAGCACCATGTGGTGACCACCACTGCCACAACAACACAGCACCTTTAGGCAGTGGGACCGAGCAGCCCAACAGCACCCCTGCTTTCAGGATAACTCCCCACAGCAGTTAGCCCCACAAACCCATAGGCACAGCATCACACCAACAACAGTCACCATGTAGCAGAGAGTTCACAATGCGAAGAGAGTTCAAAGGTTCACGTCTTCATGTGGTCTCAGAAACCTAAAGTGAGATCCAAGTACGAGCCACCTTGAAATGGTGAGTGGGTCTATAGATTTTTATTAAAACGTATACTAGCTGCCTTAATGGAGATGTTTATATATTATATATGCTGAAGTCCAAAAGATCAATGCATGGCATTTGGATGTGCCATGTTCTTGTATATAAGTGAATACCTGCAGGACATGCACCACCATCCACATATGACTAAAACGTGTGCAACTCCTAGGTGTTGTCTAATATGTTCAAAGTACTAGGAAAAAGTAAGTCTGTCCCATTGTATTCTATATCCAAACTAGTACCTGAAGGGTGTGCAATAGGAACTATGTACGTACAGTTTGAAAATAATGCATTGGGGTTAATTAAGTAAAAGTTGTAAATGGAGAGTAATCACTTAGTTGGCCTATTAAAAGGTAATACAACCTAAATCTACTGAGCTATGAATAGAGCCTGCTGAAAATCCCAGTGTGGTTTTAAATGTGTCAGCACTCAATTAATTAGAGATAGTACCTATTGCTTTCAAAATTTAAGTATTAGCAGGAATTAGGCCAGAGGAATATATGAGGTTTGTTAAAACCCTAGAGAACTAGTAATTAAATAAGAGCATGAAAGGGCAAGTAGAAAAGCTAACACTAGGGACAAGATATTCTCCAAGATATAGACATTATTATTTGTTATAGGAAAGATCATTTAACCCATTAATCACCGGGCTTGCTTCTCTGCATTTAAGCAGCCATAACTTTGTTTTTCATTTTTCCATTGATGTGGCGACCTGAGGTTTTAATTGTAAATTATTTCTTTAAAGAGTTTTCTATTATTTAAAACATAGTCAAACAAGATCGGAGACAATTCAAAGAGTGTACACAAAATAGGATTACAGTGAAATGCAGAGAATACAAGCGTAAATCATTGTCTGAGGTTTTTGTATTAAAGAAATACATTGTTCGGGAGTACATATAATTTACAGTGTAATTTACATGACTTTTTGCTGATGAAATATAGACAAAAACTTTTTTTTTGTATTTTTATTTTTTTATATATTTTGGTGATTCACAAGAAATAACCTGATAAATTAATTCTTCAGGTTTTATGGTTGTGTGGATACCCAACATATGTACTCTTTTTATTATTTGTATTTAAATAATATTGTTTATTCCATTATTTACAACATTTTGAATAATCCCATTATTAGATCACTAGTTTCTAACATTATTTTAAACATATAATGGATAGCATATACCTGATGATGCTAATTGATTATGCATTACTGTTCCCTAGCAGCAGCCCTACTGAACAGAGAGCCGTGAGGTCCTTTGTAGACAGTGGTAATCAAATGGTTAACAACTGGGATTGGAAATACTTGCAACCGTAGATGTAAAGCAAGAACTAGTACTAAGAACCGCAGCCATTAGTAACAGTGATTTCTTAGGCTTCATTCACACGTCCTGTTTTTCTTTCCTGAGCCGATGCGCATCCGATCCGCAAATCATGCGGATAGGATGCGGATCCATTAATTTCAATAGGTCCTGAAAAAATGCAGACAGCACTCCGTATACTGTCCGCATCCGTTGTTCCGTTCCGTTATGCGGATCCGCAAATAAGATAGAACTTGTCCTACTTTTGTCCGCATATGCGGTCCGTGGTCCCATTATAATCAATGGGTCCGCAAAAAATGCGGATGATATGAGGAATGCATCAATATGTCATCCGCATATCATCCGCAATTGCGGATTCGTTTCCAGGAAATAGAAAGTAATACCCTACCAACATATATTCCTCCTTCCTTTTTTTTGGCAGAAAAACGGAACGGATGCGGATGCATAGTTGGTAAAAACGGAAGGTTTTTGCGAAAACACAGATCCGCAAAAAACGGACTGAAAATCTGGAAAAGAAAAATACGGACGTGTGAATGGAGTCTTAGAGTGGGAGTGCCTCAGGAGCATTGACTCTCTCTACTATAGCGACGCCAAAAAACGTAGCTGAAGACTGAGGCCCTGCATTGAACCTTGTCAAAAGACAGTGGGCAGTTAATAAGAGGTTAAACATATTTGATGGTATACAGTCATGGCCAAAAGTTTTGAGAATGACACAAATATTATATTTTCACATGATCTGCTGCCCTCTGGTTTTTATGTGTGTTTGTCAGATGTTTTTATCACATACAGAAATATAATTGCAATCATATTATGAGTAACAAAAGCTTATATTGACAGAATGAGTTAATGCAGCAAGTCAATATTTGCAGTGTTGACCCTTCTTCTTCAGGACCTCTGCAATTCTCCCTGGCATGCTCTCAATCAACTTCTGGACCAAATCCTGACTGATAGCAGTCCATTCTTGCACAATTAATGCTTGCATTTTGTCAGAATTTGTAGGTTTTTGTTTGTCCACCCGTCTCTTGATGATTGACCACAAGTTCTCAATGGGATTAAGATCTGGGGAGTTTCCAGGCCATGGACCCAAAATCTCTATGTTTTGTTCCCTGAGCCATTTAGTTATCACCTTTGCTTTATGGCAAGGTGCTCCATCATGCTGGAAAAGGCATTGTTGATCGCCAAACTGCTCTTGGACGGTTGGGAGAAGTTGCTCTCGGAGGACATTCTGGTACCATTCTTTATTCATGGCTGTGTTTTTAGGCAAGACTGTGAGACAGCCGATTCCCTTGGCTGAGAAGCAACCCCACACATGAATGGTTTCAGGATGCTTTACAGTTGGCATGAGACAAGACTGGTGGTAGCGCTCACCTCGTCTTCTCCGAATAAGCTGTTTTCCAGATGTCCCAAACAATCGAAAAGGGGATTCATCAGAGAAAATGACTTTACCCCAGTCCTCAGCAGTCCACTCCCTGTACCTTTTTGCAGAATATCAGTCTGTCCCTGATGTTTTTTCTGGAGAGAAGTGGCTTCTTTGCTGCCCTCCTTGAGACCAGGCCTTGCTGCAAGAGTCTCCGCCTCACAGTGCGTGCAGATGCACTCACACCTGCCTGCTGCCATTCCTGAGCAAGCTCTGCACTGCTGGTAGCCTGATCCCACAGCTGAAACACTTTTAAGAGACGGTCCTGGCGCTTGCTGGTCTTTCTTGGGCGCCCTGGAGTCTTTTTGGCAACAATGGAACCTCTCTCCTTGAAGTTCTTGATGATGCGATAGATTGTTGACTGAGGTGCAATCTTTCTAGCTGCGATACTCTTCCCTGTTAGGCCATTTTTGTGCAGTGCAATGATGACTGCACGTGTTTCTTTAGAGATAACCATGGTTAACAGAAGAGAAACAATGATGTTAAGCACCCACCTCCTTTTAAAGTGTCCAGTGGTGTCATTCTTACTTAATCATGACAGATTGATCTCCAGCCCTGTCCTCATCAACACCCACACCTGTGTTAATGGAGCAATCACTGAAACGATGTTAGCTGGTCCTTTTAAGGCAGGGCTGCAATGATGTTGAAATGTGTTTTGGGGGATAAAGTTCATTTTCTAGGCAAATATTGACTTTGCAAGTAATTGCTGTTAAGCTGATCACTCTTTATAACACTCTGGAGTATATGCAAATTGCCATTATAAAAACTGAAGCAGTAGACTTTGTAAAAATTAATATTTGTATCATTCTCAAAACTTTTGGCCATGACTGTAGTTCAGAAAACACTATAAGACTGGGGTTACCCACAGACATTAGACTTTTTTATTTTTATAGAATTATAATAAGGTTCTGCTCACATCACATTTGACCAAACAGTTTGCAGTATCCATCCAGATTTTATTATCTCCTGCATAGCAGAAAACTACCAGCAAAAAGTTGCAAAATATGGTGAACTCCCCGCTTGTTCAAAATGTTACAACATTATGGGGGCTTTAAGCCCAGCTTGCAATTTTTCCAAAATGTTTTTGGAATGGGGTGAGAAGAAGGTTGTGTAGGGCTGGCTCTGCACATTTATTATAATCTACACTTGAAAACTGACCTAGACTGTACCTGGAATTTGCGCCAGCTCTCTTGCTGCTGTAGATTTCAGTTCTGGCAGATGGACCTGCACAAATGTGCCAGAATTTAGAGGTATGCTCTTTTAAATAATTATGCCACATCTAATGCCAGCAGGGAATAAATTAAGACTGGAATGTAATAAATGTCCCCCATACCACATACAGTGCCTTGCGAAAGTATTTGGCCCCCTGGAACTTTTCAACCTTTTGCCACATTTCAGGCTTCAAACAAAAAGATATAACATTTTAAATTTTTGGTGAAGAATCAACAACAAGTGGGTCACAATTGTGAAGGGGAACGAAATCCAAGCCAGCCAAGAGGCCCATGATCACTCTGGATGAACTGCAGAGATCTACAGCTGAGGTGGGAGAGTCTGTCCATAGGACAGACACTTCACAAATCTGGCCTTTATGGAAGAGTGGCAAGAAGAAGCCATTTCTCAAAGATATCCATAAAAAGTCTCGTTTACAGTTTGCCACAAGCCACCTGGGAGACACACCAAACATGTGGAAGAAGGTGCTCTGGTCAGATGAAACCAAAATCGAACTTTTTGGAAACAATGCAAAACGATATGTTTGGCGTAAAAGCAACACAGCTCATCACCCTGAACACACCATCCCCACTGTCAAACATGGTTGTGGCAGCATCATGGTTTGGGCCTGCTTTTCATCAGCAGAGACAGGGAAGATGGTTAAAATTGATGGGAAGATGGATGGAGTCAAATACAGGACCATTCTGGATGAAAACCTCTTGGAGTCTGCAAAAGACCTGAGACTAGGATGGAGATTTATCTTCCAACAAGACAATGATCCCAAACATAAAGCAAAATCTACAATGGAATGGTTAAAAAATAAATGTATCCAGGTCTTAGAATGGCCAAGTCAAAGTCCAGACCTGAATCCAATTGAGAATATGTGGAAAGAGCTGAAAACTGCTGTTCACAAATGCTCTCCATCCAACCTCAAAGAGCTCGAGCTGTTTTGCAAGGAAGAATGGGCAAGAATTTCAGTCTCTAGATGTGCAAAACTGATAGAGACATACACCAAGCGACTTGCAGCTGTAATCGCAGCAAAAGGTGGCGCAACAAAGTATTAATGCAAGGGGGGCGAATAATTTTGCACGCCCCACTTTTCAGTTTTATTATTACAAAAAAAGTTTAAATGATCCAATAAATTTCGTTCCACTTCACAATTGTGACCCACTTGTTGATTCTTCACCAAAAATTTAAAATGTTATATCTTTTTGTTTGAAGCCTGAAATGTGGCAAAAGGTTGAGAACTTCCAGGGGGCCGAATACTTTCGCAAGGCACTGTAGTATCGATAGACTTCTATTGAGCACAAAAAAAGAGTCTGAATATCTGAATGCTTTTTGTTTTAATTCATGAGTATGACTTTAAGTACATAAGCACAGTTTATATTTAAATTCTTCAAAATAATTTAAATAAAAACTTACCCCATCACCTATTAGGCCTCCTTCATAATTTTCCGAGTTTTTAAATAGTTTTAAATGTTTTTGTTTTTTAAGACCCACACAGAAGCCTACAGGAAAAATGCAAGAAATAATACCATATCTAGAGCACACTAAAATTCCAAAACACCATAAAAATGCCAAATAATGGCTTTTATGTGGTGCCTGCATATTGTACTGTAGATTACATCTGGGTGCAAAAAAATAAATAAAAAATGTTAAAGAGTAACACTAGAAAAAACTAAAAACAGAACTTTGTTGAACAAACTTTGAAAAGGGGATTTTCACAACAGGGATTCTCCAGTTTCATAATGATTTATTTTTTATTTTTTTTATCTGCCCAGATTACCACAAGCATTGTATATTTTCCTTCCATATACCTGTTTTGCATGCCAGCTGATTCCTTCCTCTTTTCTCAGCTTCACTACATCCTAGGAGGATATTTGCAAGCATCTAACATGGGGAGAGGGGGTGTAGGGGATTTGACTACTGCTGAGAGAACATGGCAGCAGGTACAGCAAGCCCTATGAAACATTTTATAGCAAAGCATACTGGATTTGGTTAGAAAACTCAGCAGAATTCTGATTAAAACAGATAGTTCTGCATATAAACATACTGACAGGATGGAAAAACTGGCATATAGAACAAAAATATGCTATGCATTATACCATGCATTACTAATTGGTCACATAAACTAATAAAGTGGATTGGACACAGAAGAATGCAGTTAATACACATTTAGAGTGTCTAGTGTCCTCCCAGAATGTCAGTCTATATAGCTTTTTTTTCTAATCAGTAAATATTAATTATTTCCATGCCAAAGATGTATCTCATACATCCTTGATGATGACACTTCAGTAGCCAAGAACATCTCATATGGCCTTATTATTGATAGCTGGAGCTCAGGCTGTATAGTCTGTTTTAAGGCTGACAATTTAAGCTTTAAAATAAGGCCAAGATCATGGGCTAGCCATGATACATTGCAAGTTACAGTCATATGCCTGCATCTCTCATTCATTACCAATTTCTAAAGGCTGTATATCTCAATGTAGAGAAGCTAGCACTATAATCTTGGTCTTGGTTGTAAGCTTAGATTGTCAGGCTGGCATGGTACTGGAAGAAAGGAGAGACAAAGATCCTTCTCTCCACCTGCCTAACGGAACATGACTCCGGGGGGGGGGGGGGGGGTGTAACATGAACTTTTGTATATTTTATCATCCTTCCTCCCACAATTAATCAGAGAGCATACTTACTCTTTTTCCAGATAAGGAGTTAACGATTGAAAGCTTGCTCATCTAAAAAGCCCTCTGAACCTTATTTGGTTGTTTAATAATTCCCTGACCCAGACATTTGCGGCAAATAAGTCACATCAAACATACCTCAAACACACAAACATCAATAAAATGTACATTTTACACTTTCCCTTCCCTGACCATACCTGATCGTTAGAGTAAAATATGCAGCCGACTACATATTTTAATCAGTCAAAAAAGACATTTCCACTCAGTGTGACCATAAATAAAAAAAATCAGCCATTATATTCGGACAGGTATAATACAGGGTTTTTTTTGTGCCCAAGTTATGAACACAACATCCGGTTATGGTTACAGTGCTCCAATTTATTTTCTGATGAACCACTGGAGGTTCAAGTACTGTGTCCATAATACAAGACCAAAAAAGCATATGCATTACAAACATATGAAAGCGGAGTTAGTGCATTAAGGCTTAGGAATTTTTCATTTTTAATAAGGATTACCATTTGTATGGGGGGAGGGGTAGAAAATTATATAATATATAATTCCCAATATTTGCATGCAAAAGTTGGTTGCATTCTTACAGTTTTTACATTTCCAGTAGTATTGAAGTATTAAGTGTAGGCATGTATGGCATGTCTGAAATTCTAAGACTATATTTTATTTGTCTTTATTTATGACTATATTTTATTAGTCTTTTCCAGATTGTGCAATTTTGTCACAAAGTAGCATAGGGTTTTATTTTTATGCACAGTACTACTATGACCTCGGAAAATGTATATTTTGGTAACATGGCAGCTGTTGGCCATGTACAGTGTACATTTTTAACAGATTTGTGGATGATCTGTTTCATTGTTTTTAAGAACACAGACTCTTTTTGATGTATATGCTTGTGGTATATATGAGCTATGCTCACTTTGATATATTATTTTTACATTGTTTTGTAGTTAAAGTTCTGTTTGCATGTGTTAGCCCAGCGCTCCATGCCTGCGCTGCTGTCCCTACATGCGGGAAGGGGCTCCTACACCACCCACCCCGGCTGCTGAGCACCGCGCTGGCAAGCAAGAGTAACTTAAACTGTTGTATCTGTGCACTGTGCCGGAGCTTCCTTCCTTCCTGCTTAGAATCCTGTACTGTTTGTTAAGGCATGCACAGTTGTGGCTCTCCTGCTTTTGTGAGGCACCTGGGATGCAGGATGCATTTAAAGGTGCTTCCTGCCTAAGGAAGGCGTCTGAGCAATCTTGTGTTAAGGTGTTTGGAAGTATCTGCTTTACTGTGTACCAGACCCTGCTTCTCAATTAAATGGACTTTGATTGCCATCTGCCCATGATCTTGGACTTTGATTATGGACTTTGCTTGATCGTTGCCTACATTGACTCGAGACTTCTTGACCATATCTTTCCCCTTGGTGCTTTGCACCGGTATCTCTGACCCCCAGGTCAGCTGTCACTGGCCCAGGAACTGCTCTGGAGTGGTACCTGATTACTATCCTAATGACCCAAGCCTATTCTCTCCATCAGAGGCTCTAGTGAAGATCAGGTATTTACTTAATCAGGCCCTTCCAGGGTATAGCTGGTCAGTGGTGTAGTTGGTCCACACCCACCTGCATAACAGGATGTAAGTTTTAGTTGCAATGATTGTTTTGATGCATTTTGAATAATTCCTGTTTGTCACATGAAGGTGGACATGGTTGTCAACAGTCCATCAATGCCATTGCAATCATCAGGTTGTATGCTTGTAGGAAATATATATATTTTTTTGGTGGTGCAATTACTTTTCAAAGTACAATTAGGGATGAGCAAAGATACAAAATGTAGGATAAATTTGAATTGCCGCAAAGCCGAATCTCCTCATGCCTTGCGGTAGCAAATCGATTTAATGTGAAATAGAATTAAAAAAAATTAAAAAAATAATACCTACTTCATTTGCTCGTGACGGGCCACCCGCTGCCATCTTGCTTGAAGATCTCCTATAAAACTGCATGAGATTTTCAAGCAAGATCTTCAAGCAAGATGGCGGCGGCCAGCCTGTCACAAGCAAATGGATCAGGTAAGCATTTTATTTTTAAAATTTTACACTCTTATGTATATCAGATGCCCTGATCTTGTATAGATGTGGAATCTGATGGGTACAATGATGGGGAGTGGCACAATTGCCGCTCCCTGTCATTGCACCAACTACTTACAAAGTAATGCGCTTCGTGACAAAGTAATTTGTCAGAAAGCAGATTTTTTTGTAAAATTCAGCGAAGCAGCCAAATCGAATTTTACAAAGCTTTTCTCAACTCTAAGTATAATCTCTGTATTGTATAAATTGTATTAAGGTATTAGTGTGTATAAAGTACTGAGTGGAAGAACAATATGCCGGGTGTGTACATATTTGGGTATAGTATGATTTTTTTTTTTTTGCAATGTAGGCTATATTTGTAAATATTTAATTTGACTATAATATGATTTTTTTATATTGTAATTTAGGTTTAATTTGTACATGTCATAACTTGTACATTGTCTTGGCTACAAAATATCCAAAAACTCCTAGCAGCAAAAGAGTTAAACACTTTAAATTTCTTCTCCATAAGGGAACTTTTATATACTGTTGCCAGACTAGTTTGCAGAGAAAAAAAAATCATGAGCTGTCATTTTTTCAAATCATGGACAATATGTTCATTGTTCAGAAAAGAACTGTTCTGTCATTTATAGTGGTCAATTTTTGTGTTATCATGTTGAGTTGATATTCAACATGTGCAAATGGACCTTCAAGCACTCAGCTAAACATGAACAATTAGTTTCATAAAAGCTCAAATCATTTGAAGTGGAATTATCTTATTACTCTCAATTATTGTGTGAATATGCATTGCCAAGTTAGAAGGAACCTCTTCAAGCAAAGAGAAAATTTGCTCATGCTTTACTGTAGTACTTGGCTTGGAAGCTCTGAAAAACAGAAATACAGTGGGTGTAAATTGCTAATGTGCATAACTAACTTTAAAAATTTGTCCCTAAATTAAGGGGATTATCCCACAAAACATAAAATAATTGCAATTAAATTAAACAAATAAACATACAAAACATTATGTATATTATACTTTCCTCTCTGGTAGCATCTCCTACTATTTATCTTTCTAGTCCACCTTTTGAGTTCAGAGGTGGACTAAGATGCTCAGTAGCTTCCCTGCATTCTTCCCATCTTCTCAGTACCAGTGTAGTGATCTTATAGTGAAGCAGGAGAAGAAGCCAGGACAACTTGCATTAATTCATTCATCCCCACTTACAAATTCATAGAAATATATCTCTTTCTAGACAGTGGGGAAGAACATTATGAAGGTATTGTATGCCATATCTATCTCTGTAGTTATATTGAGGGTTTATTGTCAATGTGGGAGGGGGGATTCCATTTTTTCTTTTTTGCGGACCGTATGCAAACCCATTTATTTCAAATGGTCCACAAAAAACAAAAGGAATTCTGTGTCCATATGTCCTCATGGCCGTTCTGTAAAAATATAGAACATGCCCTATTATTGTCTGCATTACGGACTAGGATAGGACTGTTCTATTAGGGACCTGCTGTTCCATTCCGCAATATTGAATGTACACTGACGTCATGCGTATTTTTTGCAGATCTGCAAAATACATATGGTCATGTGCATGAGCCCTTTAATTGTTGGGATAACCCTTTTCGGGGTATGTGTATAGCGTAAATAATGACATTTGTGTATGTGCAGTGTTTATACAGTATGATGTACATGTGGCGGTTATAGGTGTATATACATGTGCATGCCGCGAATATATGTATTTTTGTGGGTTTGCCTGTAGTGGATATATGGTTTATTTGTAGCACATATTTGATGACACACCTAATCATTGATTTCAGATGTTTCATTTTGCCCCATTACCTCAGGTGTATAAAATCTAGCACCTGGACATGCAGTCTGTCTTTACAAAGATTTGTGTAAGAATGGCTCGTTCTAGAGAGCGCACTGAATTCCACCACTGTTCTGTAAGTGGTCTGCTGTGATTGGCATCACAGCCAGGGAGAAGGAGACATCCACTGAGAAGAGCAGAGGTCTCCTCCTCCCTGTACTGATGCTTGTAATTAGTATGTTAGGCACAAGAACAGAATGGTGCAACTGTGGGGCCAATTTTTGCACAATAGCATCTGCTCAATACTGACTACAGTATGAGGTATTGATTTTGAAAAAAAATCCGGTGAGAGGTCCTCTTTAAAAATAAGTGGGAGACTTGCTACAGGAATTCCTGTGACTAAAACTTTGTTCTATATAAACGGTATAAGTCATTGTCAAGGCCAGCAGCTAATATCCATTACAGCAGGGAAAGAATGATTATAAAGTATTACTAAACCACCAGAGAGGAAAAGATGGTAATCAAGGGAACTGTCACAGTTATACTTCGAGGTATGAGCTTAATGTCGGATGCCATGTTTATGAAGCTATTCCTCCTCAGAAGCAATGCTTCCAGAATAGAACAGAGTACCCCTGAACATATGGAATCCAACTGAAAATGCCACCTACATGTGTCTCAATATGAACCAGAGGCTTACAACGGTACAGTAAGGGCCCATACATTTGTGGTTGCATGAGCCATGTGTAGCCGGAGTCACCATGATAGCCGCCTGGATCTGACCATAATACAATATTATCCTCCAATTCTGAAACCTAAAATCATACCGTGAATGACAGGCACACTACACAGACCATTTATAGCGGGTTTGTTTTAAAGTACGGGTTCAGTATCGCTCAGATTTGCCACGTGCCATTTAAAGTTTTGTCAGTTGTTCCTTTGCTCCATGCTGCTTAGCAACAGACTACAAACTGTCACTGTCCTCGCATCCACTGCTATTTCATAAAGTGATGGTTTTCTGTTGAGGACACGGAGATAAGTAACTGACATTTTAAATGTGAAGCTAATGTCCTCAAGACTGAACCAACCATAATATTTTCACATCTGTTTTTATTCCCTGGTTGCATATTTCTATTCCTTCTACTGCACATGATTATGGGAACAGCCATCTTGCTAAAGTTACAGCATAAGTAGCTGAGGATATTTGCTTTGGATCCGGCTCATGGCCTAACAAAACGGTGCTGCAGAATGGATCCATCCATATAGCATAGATCCATAATATCACCTTGCATGAAAACAAGTCAGAAATATAATCACCATTTCATTTAACCCCTTCACCCCCGGAGCTTTTTTCGGTTCTGCATTTTCGTTTTGCGCTCCCTGCCTTCAAACAGCCATAACTCTTTTATTTTTCTGTTCACATAGCTGTATGAGGGCTTGTTTTTTGCGGGACAAGTTGTACTTTCCAACACCACCATTTAATATTGTATACGGTGTAGTGGGAAGCGGGAAAAAAATTCCAAACCGGGTGAAATTGCAAAGAAAACGCTATTCCGCTACAGTTCTACGGGTTTCTTATTTACAGCGTTCGATGTGCATTAAAACTGATCCATTACTTTCATTCTACTGGTCAGTACGAATCCGGCAATACCTAATATGTATAGTTTTTCCTGCGTTTTCATAGTGATAAAATAATTAGAAAGTTGCCCTTTTTTTTCCTTGTCAAATCTTGACCCCTATAACCTTTTTGGTATTTATGTGTACAGAGCTGTATGGGGGCTCATTTTTTGCGGGACGATCTGAAGTTTTTATTGATACCATTCTGGGGTGTGTATGACTTTTTGATCACTTTTTATTTAATTTTTTTAAGAAAAAAAAAGTGACAAAAAACGGCAAATCGCCATTTGGACGCTTTTTTCCGCCACACAATTCGCCGTATTGGAATTTTTTTTTTTATATTTTAAAAGTACGGGCGTTTTCGGTCACGGTGATACCCATGATGTCTATATTTATTGTTATTTAGGTATTTATTTTTTACTTATACGGAAAGGGGGGTGATTTTTTATTTTTTATATATTTTTTAACATTTTTTTAATTTTTTTTTACTATTAGAAAGCTCAAATATGGGCTTATATATTGTGGCTTTTTTTTTTCTTTATGAGCAATTATGGATTTTATAGACTCAGAAATCCATGAGTTGCTCATTTCTTATCCTGGCCTGCCATCTAGTGGCCAGAATAAGAATTGCACTTTGAAAACTGTAATCCTCACCAGCGAGGATTACAGTTTTCATATTAGTGGTCAGCGTTGGGTTCCTAGGTTTGAATCCAACCAAGGTCAATAACTGCATGGAGTTTGTATGCTCCCCCCATGTTTGCATGGGTTTCCTCCAGGTGCTCCAGTTTCCTTCTAGACTCCAATTACATACTAATAGGGAACTTAAGGCTGTATTACACAGCTCGATGTGGCAGACGATTGTTGGGAGGGAAGCATTCCCTCCCGACAATCGCCTGCTTGCTAGTGGAGGAGACCGCTGTTGTTACATGCAGTGATCTGCGCTGCAGCTTGAGGAGGAGCGATCACTATTGCATCGCTAGTCCCCATGCTGCATGCAAACAATAACTTTTTAACATGTCAAAAGATATGGCTTGCGTTTGATCGTTCAGAGTACACACTGCAAGATGATCGCTAACAAGCGTTCATGTGAATGTTCGCTAGCAATCATCTGTCAAAAATTTGGGCAGTGTAATACAGGCTTTAGAATGCAAGCTCCATTGTGAACAGCAGATGATGATAATGCCTGCACAGCGCTGTGGAATATGCCAGTACTGTATAAGTGAGTAAAATGAAAAAATAAATAATATTATAAAAATCTGTAATTGTAGCCTGATGTTTAAATTGCAAAAAATTTGACAATAAACTAATTAGCAACTAAAGTGCATGAATAAACACAAAAGGGAAGTCAATAATACCAGTATACTTGCACTTCTGTGGAAAGGTTATTATTAAAGAACATGATTAAAGTATATTGTAGGTTTAAAAAAGTGTTGGGAGCTGATGATTGTCAAGTATGTCCCAAGGTGGGTACTAATAGCTAATCATGTTTATATACTTCTCTGTGGCTCATCACATAGCCACTAATTCTGTTAGACCTCACCACGTCAAATAAATCTGTCTGTTCGACTGTCAATCCTTTGAGAATTTTAAAGGCTGTTACATCTTCGTGCAGTTTCTCAGCTCCGGGCTAAGGATATCAAGCATAACTAATCTGCTTGTAGCTTTTGCTTAACAATCTACTCTATCATTTTACTTTGTCATTTTCTATTCCCTGTTCAGGAGAAAAAAACTAATTAATTGAATTGGCACATCTAGTTTGGAGAAATACTTTTTTTTATTTAATTAAAATAAATATTGATATAAAAATCATAATTATGGGTAACTGTAAAAAAATCAACAAAAAGATTGTAATATAAAAAACATAACTTGATATAAGACACAATAGTTATTTGATACCTTGAGGCTCTTGTAATACAACTTTAAGCTACAAGCTAATAGTATGAGGATTTTTTCAGTTTTATTGAATGATGACAAAAGGTGAATTCATATTGAATTCTGTTTTCCCAACTATTATTATGGTTTCCACTTAGTGTTGGACTTGGGTTCCTTGCACCCACCAGAGAAAATTATTCTTGAGACCCAATCCCATATATCAACAATAAAGTTTAATCAGTTTCCAATCAAAGAAATAGACCCTAGTGGCAAGTGATTGACTCAAAAGACAGCCAAAGTTTTGATTTTTTTCTCCTGGATCCTACATGGTCAATAGCGAGGGACACTGGGGCCTTTTGAAGGCCCTCAAGACTGCCATGTTAGTTCCTCTATTACACCTTGTCCCTGGCAAGATGTAATAAAATTCTGGTAAAAACCTCCAAAACATTGAAATAAAGAATTATTACATTGTATAGTATAAACAATCTAATGATCGCAGGTGCAAGTTCCCTAAATGGTCAAAAATTTATAAAATAGATGAACAGAATACTTGAATAGGAAGTAGTCTCACTGAAGTGAATGGGATGGTGGAGTTGTAATTACACCTGCTTACCGCTGCAGTTGAGACGGCGAGCTGGTAAACAGAGAAGAGAAGGCAGCGCTTCTTTGAGTGCTGTTTTCTTTTCAAACAGCTGATCGGTGAGAGTGCTGAGAGTCAGAGGATAAGTCATCAATATTAAAAACCAGACAAACCTTTTTAAAAAAAATATTTTCCTATTTCTCATATATATGAACAATTTTATATGAAAGCTATACATAACTGGTATCACCACATTTGTAAATGCCCATACTAGTAAAATCTCATATTTTATAAGATGCATGGCTAGGGTTTGGCTGCATTGTGGCATGTGTTGCCAAATTGCAAGGCGCAAAGAAATCTTGCAACACCAAAATATAGGCAGCTTGTCTGCAACTTGCTGTCTCACAACTATTTTATCACTCTGATTTTGCTGGGTCTCAAGACATCTCATGTAATGTTTGTTAATGGTGTCGCACGTCAAATTTTGTGTTGCTCTTTTCGCGCAACCAGCAACACAAAATCCAACATGTTTTACAACGAACAAACATTACACAAAATGTCTTGCAACTTTCTTGACGCGTGATGCATTTTGCCATGTAGTCAAACTTTAAATGTTCTAAGAAAATGCCAGAACTTAAATTTTTGTCTCCCACCAAAAAAGTATTAAAAAGTGATCAAAGGCCACTTGTACTATATGCCAAAACAGTATCAAAAGAAGCTACAGCTCACCTTGTAAAAACATTAACTCTATCGGCAGAAGCAGTAGAATATAACAAAACTATATAAATTTGGTGTCACCATAATGCTGCTGACCTGTTGGATAACGTCATTTAGTCCATCTTGTGGTCGTTTTCTTGCAAGACAGATTCATATTAACTAAAACTGATCTAATTAGTGTGCGCATGAAAATGTGGCGCAAGTGAGCTGAATTTTGGTGCACGTCTCAATGAAAGTAGGCAAATTATGGCGCAATTTACGACTCAAAACAGAAATAGAAAAGTACGCCAACCCTGGGGTGGCGTAGAAATTAGACTGTTTTTACAACTAAATCTGGTGAAAAATAAGGCGCACCTACATAAAGTTTGAAAACGTCTGAATTAGTCTTAAATAGAGATGAGCGAGCACTAAAATGCTCGGGTGCTCGTTATTCGAGACAAACTTTTCCCGATGCTCGGGTGCTCATTTCGAGTAACGAACCTCATTGAAGTCAATGGGAGACTCGAGCATTTTTTGCAGGGGACCAAGGCTCTGCCTAGGGAAGGCTGGGTGAAAACCTGGAAACCTCAGAAAATGATGGAAACACCACGGAAATGGACAGGAAATAGCAGGGGCAGCATGCATGGATGCCTCTGAGGCTGCCTAATCCCACCATTACCCCAAATTCTCCTGCAACAGCCTGGTGGTTACCCTCATGGCAATTGTGCTCACCCAGACCAAGAAAGGCGAGGCACATGCCCATCACATGTTAGGGAAGCACCCAACTAGGTGCAACGAAGGTCCATCACCGCCTGCAGGTGACACCACTGCTCATGCTGGCACTGCTGTGCTATCCCCCGCCCCACGACGCAGGCATAAGCCTGACACATCATGGTGACAGCGTAGTGACACCAACAAGTGACCAAGTTAGATTGAGGTAGCAGTCAAATGTCTGTAGGCGAGCCTCCAAAAATTTGTTTTGGAGTGTCCGAAGTTGACCCTCCTAAAAAATTGTTTAGGAGTGTCTGTAGTTGACCCTTCTGTAAAATATTTTTTTTGTTTTTCCTGTTATTAGTTTATGTACAACCCATGGTTGGCATGGTGGCAATATATAGGTTTGCTTCACAGACGGTCCACTGCACTGTTACATTTTCTTCATCATTGCCAATTACTTTTTCACCAACTGTTGTCTGGCAATGATAAAGGGGAAGGTGAATCCACTGCCGAAGAAAACTGTCATCCTCCTACAAGTCTCCACTTGTTCTCAATTGAAAAGGGGATGTTCTTGCCGTGGCCTTCCTCATAGTGGCCGCTTCTGCGGACGACAGAGGTGGTGTACCTACTGATAGCCTGACCAAACACGATGGCAGACGGGGAGACACTCCCTCATGTAAAATTGTTTTGGAGTGTCTGCGGTTGACCCTCCTGTAAAATAGTTTTCTCATTTTTTTTGTTTTTCCTGTTATTAGTTTATGTACAACCCATGGCTGGCACGGTGGGAATATATAGGTTTGTGTCACAGAAGGCCCACTGCACCGTTACATTTTCTTCATCATTGCCAATTACTTTTTCACCAACTGTTGTCTGGCAATGATAAAGGGGAAGGTGAATCCACTGCCGAAGAAAACTGTCATCCTCCTACAATTCTCCACTTGTTCTCAATTGAAAAGAGGATGTTCTTACCGTGGCCTTCCTCATAGTGGCCGCTTCTGCGGACGACAGAGGTGGTGTACCTACTGACAGCCTGACCGAACACGATGGCAGACGGGGAGACACTCCCTCATGTAAAATTGTTTTGGAGTGTCTGCGGTTGACCCTCCTGTAAAATAGTTTTCTCATTTTTTTTTGTTTTTCCTGTTATTAGTTTATGTACAACCCATGGCTGGCATGGTGGGAATATATAGGGAAGCACCCAACTAGGTGCAACGAAGGTCCATCACCCATGCCCATGCTGGCACTGCTCTCCTATCCCCAGCCACACGATGCAGGCATAAGCCTGACACAGCATGGCGGTGACACCAACAAGTGACCAAGTTAGATGAGGTAGCAGGTGAGGCACCCAAAAATTTAGCCTGACACAGCATGGCGGTGACAACAGAGTGACCGAGTTAGACTGAGGTAGCAGGAGGTGAAGCAAGGATGGTAATTTGAAGGTGGAGGAGGAGGGGTTGGAGGAAGTGGCATAGTAATTCTGAGAAACCGTGAACGAGGTATGCCCCGCAATCCTCCAAGTGGGCAGTACATGAGCGGCCCCAGGGTCAGACTCGGTCAGAGTGACCGAGCTACACGACGGTAGCAGGTAGAGCACATTAAAAATTTAGAGTGGCCCTGTATGTGGACGTTGAGGGCTTGTGCATGTAGCTGGGCTGAACTTTTTTTCTGCTTGCGCTCCAACGACTGCTGTAATGACAGCTGAACGTTGCGCAGGGACACATTGGTGGACAGTGTGGAGGATCATGGAGGCGAAGGGGTGGTTTTATGGCGGGAGGCGCTCGTGCCGGGGTCCTGTGCTGGGGGTTGACTCGCAGAGGCAGCGAGTGACACAGGGGAAGGAGCAGTGGTGGGACCCGCATGAGGGGAACGGACGGCCTTGGTTCCATAGTGTTTAGCACTCGTATACCTGCGCATGCTGGTGGTGATTAGGCTGGTAGTGGTGGAACCCCCACTTAAAAATTTGGCATCAACTTGTACGGCTGTCAACATTGAGCTCGAACTAGTGGGGCATGTGTGGTATTCATTCTTCTCAGTTTAAAATCGTATACTTCCCTTATCTTGGGACCATATATTTCATGGATTTTTCGAACACGGAAAAGGAAAAAGAGCTTGCTCTGGCCAGGGGAGTGTCTTTTCTACTGCAGCTAAGGGTACGTGTCCATGCTCTGCCTATCACAGGTCAGTAGCCAATTAAAAGAGGAACCAAAAAAAATCTGTATAATATCTAATACGTCCCCTATCCAGGTAAATTGTTTGGAGAGAGGGCCTGTAGGTGGGGGGCAGGCTGGGAGGAAGGAGGTTGAGCTGGAAGAGCCAGAGGAGTGCCCCCTTGGCTAGCGTGTGTGGTGGTGACAACAGCCGGATGGAGTTCGAATGATGACGCAGGACCACAACTTAAAAATTTAGCATCAACCGGTACGGTTGTCAACTCTGAAATTTGTCAAGTGGGGCATGTGTTGTATGTATTCTTCTCAGTTTAATACCGTATATGGCGCCTATCCGGAAAAATAGTTTGGAGAGAGAGAAAGAGAGGAAAAAGACGTATTTTTAAAAGTGACGTTCAGTATAGATAAGTTAAAGAGAAAGAAAGGATTTTATTTTATTTTAAAATTTTATTTTGTTGAGCCTCCAAAAATTTTTTTCTTTTCGGAGTACATAAAGTCGACCCTCAGCGATAAAATTTTTTTTTTTAAATGTCGGTACTTGCGCCTCCTGAAAAATAGTTTTGGACTGTCTGTTTGACGCTCCTGAAACATTGTTTTACACTGTTTGTAGTTGACACTGCGGAAAAATTGTTTGGAGAGAGGACCTGTAGGTGGACCTCCGGAAAAATTGTTTGGAGAGACGGCCTGTAGGTGGCCCTCCGGAAAAATTGTTTGGAGAGAGGGCCTGTAGGTGGACCTCCGGAAAAATTTATTAGAGAGAGGGCCTGTAGGTGGATCTCCGGAAAAATTGTTTGGAGAGAGGGCCTGTAGGTGGACCTCCGGAAAAATTGTTTGGAGAGAGGGCCTGTAGGTGGACCTCCGGAAAAATTGTTTGAAGAGAGGGCCTGTAGGGGGCCCTCCTGAAAAATTGTGGTAATAGAGTGCCAGATGGACCTCTAAAAAATGGCGTATTTTTGGTCAGCATTAGGCAAAGACGACAAGGAGGAGGAGTAGGAGGAGTAGAGAAGAGGAATCGGATACATAAGTAATGTAAATCTTTAGCTGCTTTCCCCCGGAGGAGATTTGAATTCCGGTGAAATCCAGGCTTTGTTCATTTTAATAAGCATCAGCCTTTCAGCGCTGTCAGTTGACAGGCGTGTACGCTTATCGGTGATGACGCCACCAACTGTACTGAATACCCGCTCTGACAGCACGCTAGCGGCAGGGCAGGCCAGCACCTCCAAGGTGTACAGCGCCAGTTCAGGCCACGTGTCCAGCTTTGAAACCCAGTAGTTGTATGGAGCAGAGTTATCGGTCCGGACATTGGTATGGTCAGCTAAGTACTCCCTCACCATCTTTCTGTACAGCTCCCCCCTACTCTGCCTAGACTGGGGACAGGTGACAGTGTCTTGCTGGGGTGACATAAAACTGGCAAAGGCCTTGGAGAGCGTTCCCCTGCCAGTGCTGGAAAAGCTGCCTGCTCGCCTCCTCTCCCCCGCTACTTGGCCCACAGAACCACGCCCTATGCCGCTAGCGGCGTCAGATGGGAAGGATTGTTTCAGCTTGTGCACCAGGGCCTGTTGATATTGATTCACTCTCATACTCCTTTCCTTCTCAGAAACAGCGTTGGTCAGGGCACGGATGATGTTCTGTGACACGTGCTGGTGTAGGGCTGGGACGGCACATCGGGAAAAAATAGTGGCGGCTGGGGACCGAATACCGAGGGGCAGCCACCACCATGAGATTGCGAAAGGCCTCGGTCTCTACCAGCCTATTGGGCAGCATCTCCAGGCTCAGCAATTTGGAGATGTGGACGTTGAGGGCTTGGGCATGTGGGTGGGTGGAACTGTATTTCCTCTTGCGCTCCAGCGTCTGCTGTAAAGTCAGCTGAACGCTGCACTGGGACACATTGGTGGACACTGTGGAGGATCGTGGAGGCGAAGGTGTGGTTTTCCGGCGGGAGGCGCTCGTGCCGGGGTCCTGGGCAGGGGGTTGACTAGCAGAGGCAGCGAGTGACACAGGGGAAGGAGCAATGGTGGGACCCGCAGGAGGTGAACGTCCTTGGTTCCATTGAGTGGGGTGTTTAGCACTCATATGCCTGCTCATGCTGGTGGTGGTTAGGCTAGTAGTGGTGGAACCCCTGCTGATCCTGGTGTGGCACAGGTTGCACACCTCAGTCCGTCGGTCATCCTCAATTTCTTTAAAGAACCTCCAGACTTGCGAACATCTAGGCCTCGCCACGGGAGCTTCACTACGTAAAAACAGTTGCTGCTGATGCACCAGATTCCTCAGTCTGCTCCTTCCTCGGACTTCCTGCCCTGACAACAACTTCACCACTGTCTGACAACCATGTCTCCTCATCGTCCGACACCTCTTTACACACTTCTTCCACTAAGTCAACATTGTCATCATCATCATCATCACCCACAGATTGCGACAGTTGGAAAACTTGGGCATCGGGAAAGAGATCAGCAGCAACCTGAGAAGTGGTTTGTGACTCTGGGAAGGGTCCAGAAAACAGTTCCTGAGAGTATGCCGGATCGCATTCCAAATTTTCCTGGGAGGGGGCAGACTGGGGGGAAAGAGGTTGAGGTGGAGGAGCCAGAGGAGTGCTCCCTTGGGTAACGTGGGTGGACTGCGTGGAAGACTGACTGGTGGACAAATTACTTGAAGCATTGTCCGCAATCCACGACATCAGCTGTTCGCACTGTTGTGGTTTCAACAGTCCTCTACCATGTGTCCCTGTAAGTTCAGACATGAAGCTAGGGAGTGTAGCTCTGCGGTGTTCCCCTGCTCCCTCATCAGCAGGTACTGTATGACCCTGCCCAGGACCACGGCCTCTGCCCCCTGCAGTAATTGAATGCCCACGCCCTCACGGCACAGGTTGCACACCACAGTCCGTCGGTCATCCTCACTTTCTTTAAAGAACCTCCAAACTTGCGAACATCTAGGCCTCGCCACGGGAGCTTCACTACGTGAAACAGTTTCTGCTGATGCACCAGCTCTGGCCCTGCTTCTCCCTCTGGCCACACCACTGCCTCTTACAACCTGTTCTGGTGTAGCACTCGCCTCCGCCTCAGAAGCACTGTCTTCACTCGGCTTATCAACCCAGCTTGGGTCAGTCACCTCATCATTATTATTATTATTATTATTATTTATTATTAAAGCGCCATTCATTCCACAGCGCTGTACATGTTGAAAGGGGTTTACATACATAGTCTAGACAATTGCTCTAGGACAAACAAGTTACAGACTGGTACAGAAGGAGAGAGGGCCCTGCCCGTGAAGGCTTACAATCTATGCGGTATGTGAGGACACAGTAGGTGAGGGTAAAGCTGGTCATGGCAGTGTAGCAGCAGCAGGGTCACAGGTTGTAGGCTTGTCTGAAGAGGTGGGTTTTCAGATTTCTTTTGAAGGATTCCACTGTAGGTGAGAGTCTGATATGTTGGGGTACAGAGTTCCAGAGTATTGGGGCTGCGCGGGAGAAATCCTGGAGGCGATTGTGTGAAGAGTTGATAAGAGTGGAGGAGAGAAGGAGGTCTTGTGAGGATCGGAGATTACGTGTGGGGATGTATCGGGAGAGTAGTTCTGAGATGTAGGGAGGGGACAGGTTGTGGACGGCCTTGTATGTATTTGTTAGTATTTTAAACTGAATTCTCTGGGGAATGGGGAGCCAGTGGAAGGGATTGGCAAAGGGGAGAGGCAGAGGAGTAACCGGGTGAGAGGTGGATTAGTCGGGCAGCAGAGTTGAGGATAGATTGGAGGGGGGCTAGAGTGCTAGATGGAAGGCCACAGAGGAGAATGTTGCAGTAGTCTAGGCGGGAGA
>ONZH01010777.1:0-45700 GCA_900303285.1 Rhinella marina | reverse complement strand
AAAAGGGAATTTTTAGAGGGCCAACTGGCACTCTTTTAAGACAATGTTTCCGGAGGGCCACCTACAGGCCTCTCTCCAAACAATTTTTCCGGAGCGTCAACTACAGACACTCTAAAAAAAATTTCAGGAGCGTCAACTACAGACACTCTAAAATAATTTTTCAGGAGTTTCAACTACAGACACTCTAAAACAATTTTTCAGGATCCTCAACCAAAGACACTAAAAAATTTTTTTTTCGGAGGGTCGACTTCAGACACTCCCAAAAAATTTTTTTGGGAGGCTCGCCTACAGCTATTTGACTGCAATCTCAGTCGGACAAAGGCATTGGTGGTGTCACCTCCATGCTGTGTCAGGCTAAATTTTTGGGTGGTTCACCTGCTACCTCAGTATAACTCGATCACTCTGTTGTCACCGCCGCCATACAGGGTCACGCTAAAGTTTTTATGTGCTTCGCCTGCTACCTCACTCTAACTCGTTCACTCAGTTGTCACCGCCATAGTGGGTTGCACTATAGCAGCCCAAGTCTGCACAGTCCTTTTTTCTCTCTAACTGATCGATACTACACATCACATTAGAAAATACGTTTTTTTGCTCTCAGTTAATACACATATATACACATATATTTGAAAACGTTCAATGGAACAATTTTCTGGGTTGAACTATACCAGGCCGAGTCTGCATAATCCTTTGTTTCTCTCTAATTGCTATATACTACACGTGACGTTAGAAAATACGTTTTATTGCTCTGTTATACAAATATATTTGAAAAAGGTCAATGTAGGACAATTTTCTGGGTAGCTCTATGTCAGGCCCAGTCTGCACAATCCTTTGTTTCTCTCTAATTGATATATAATACAGTTATATACACAAAATTTTGAACCCAGCAGGGGTGCCACCACTACCAGCCTAACCACCACCAGCATGCGCAGGCATATGAGTGCTAAACAAACGACTCAGTGGTTTGCTGCCTCACTTGCTGCCTCTGCGAGTCAACCCCCCGCCCAGGACCCGAGCGCCTCCCGCCTGAAAACTACCCCTTCGCCTTCACGATCCTCCACACTGTGTCCCTGCGCAGCGTTCAGCTGTCATTAGATCAGACATTGGAGCACAAGCAGAAATAAAGTTCCACCCACCCACATGCACAGGCCCTCAATGCCCACATACAGGGCCACGCTAAATTTTAATGTGCTTCGTCTGCTCCCGCAGTGTAACTCTGTCTACTCTGTAGTCACAGCCATACAGGGCCACAATAAATTTTAATGTGCTTCGCTTGCTCCCGCAGTGTAACTCGGTCACTCTGTAGTCACAGCCATACAAGGCCACAATAAATTTTAATGTGCTTAGCCTGCTCCCGCAGTGGAACTCGGTCACTCTGTAGTCACAACCATACAGGGCCATGCTAAATTTTAATGTGCTTCGCCTGCTCTCGCAGTGTAACTCGGTTACTCTGTTGTCATAGCCATACAGGGCCACACTAAATTTTAACGTGTTTCGCCTGCTCCCGCAGTGTAACTCGGTCATTCTGTAGTCACAGCCATACAGAGCCACGATAAATTTTAACGTTCTTAGCCTGCTCCCTCTGTGTAACTCGGTCACTCTGTAATCACAGTCATACAGGGCCACGATAAATTTTAACGTGATTCGCCTACCCCCGCAGTGTCACTCGGTCACTCTGTAGTCACAGCCATACAGGGCCACAATAAATTTTAATGTGCTTCGCCTGCTCCCGCTGTGTAACTCGGTCACTCTGTAGTCACAGCCATACAGGGCCATGATAAATTTTAACGTGCTTCGCCTGCTCCCGCAGTTTAACTTGGTCACTCTGTAGTCACAGCCATATAGGGCCACGCTAAATTTTAATGTGCTTCGCCTGCTCCCGCGGTGTAACTCGGTCACTCTGTAGTCACAGACATACAGGGCCACGATAAATTTTAATGTGCTTTGCCTGCCCCCGCAGTTTCACTCGGTCACTCTGTAGTCATAGCCATACAGGGCCACGGTAAATTTTAATGTGCTTCGCCTGCTCCCGCTGTGTAACTCGGTCACTCTGTATTCACAGCCATACAGGGCCACGATAAATTTTAACGTGCTTCGCCGGCTCCCGCAGTGTAACCGGTCACTCTGTAGTCACAGCCATAGAGGGCCACGATAAATTTTAACGTGCTTCGCCTGCTCCCGTAGTGTAACTCGGTCACTCTGTAGTCACAGCCATAGAGGGCCATGCTAAATTTTAATGTGCTTTGCCTGCTCCCGCAGTGTAACTGGGTCACTCTGTTGTCACAGCCATACAGGATCACACTAAATTTTAACGTGCTTTGCCTGCCCCCGCAGTGTAACTCAGTGTCACTGCCATACAGGGTCACCCTAAATTTTATTTGTGCTTTGCCTGCTACCTCACTCTAACTCGTTCACTCTGTTGTCACCGCCACACAGGGTCATGCTAAATTTTATTTCTTCTTCGACTGCTACCTCAGTCTAACTCGGTCACTCTGTTGTCACCGCCATGCTGCGTCAGGCTACATGTTTGGGTGGCTCACCTGCTACCTCATGTAATTTGGTCACTTGTTGGTGTCACCGCCATGCTGTGTCAGGCTTATGCCTGCTTCGTGGGGTGGGGGATAGGACAGCAGTGCCAGCATGGGCATGGGTGATGGACCTTCGTTGCACCTAGTTGGGTGCTTCCCTAACACGTTATGGGCATGTGCCTCGCCCTTCTTGGTTTGGGTGAGCACAATTGCCTTGAGGGTCACTACCAGGCTGTTGCCCGAGAATTTGGGGTAATGGTGGGATTAGGCAGCCTCATAGGTATCCATGCATGCTGCCCCTGCTGTTTCCTGTCTATTTCCGTGGTGTTTCCATCATTTTCTGAGATTTCCAGGTTTTCACCCTGCCTTCCCTAGGCAGAGCCTTGGTCCCCTGCAAAAAATGCTCTAGTCTCCCATTGACTTCAATGGGGTTCGTTATTCGAAACGAGCACCCGAGCATCGGGAAAAAATTTGACTCGAATAACGAGCACCCGAGCATTTTAGTGCTCGCTCATCTCTAGAAATGAATGATGAGGAGTAGAAGGAGCAGGAGCATCAGGATCAGTAGATGATGGGAAGGAAACAGTTCCTTCTGATGAGATGGTGGAGCCTTTACTGCTATAGAATACAGTAGGTGCGGGCTACTGGGTGATGCAGAGTTTGCTGTGTCAGACTGTCCCACTTTAAGGTGACACTACATGTGTTCTCACAGTGCCATGGTGCCAACATTGGCACCCTGGTCACCCTTCACATTCTGTCCACAGATTCTGCAAATGGCCATGTTGACGTCCTCAGATGGCTTGATGAAAAATTCCCACACTGCCGAGTATGGTATTTTCCCCCCACCACTCTGTGCTGACTGCCTGTTACTGCTTCCTCTATGAACACCTGCACCTCTACTTTCTGGACAGGTACACACCAAAATAGCCTCGCTATGGACACAAGATGGGATAAAACCCATAAAAAAATGTCCCACATGTAATTAAAAAACTGCCTATGGCCAAAAGTATATAAGCAAATATAGAGAAGAGGGGACCAGACCGCAATAAATTATAACAGAATATCTTTATTGATAATAATTTTGATGTATTATAAATAAAGATATTTTATTATAATTTATTGCAGCCTGGCCCCCTTTTCTTGTATATTTCTGGACAGGTAGGCTCCTGTGTAGCAGGCGGTTTACCCTGGGCACATTTGGCTCCTGACCTCCTACTGCTGCCACCCTGCTTACTCACAGCCACACTACCACCTTGCTAGCTCAGCCGTTGCCTCACGCAAAAGCTGCCACCCACTTTACCTGATGCTCGGCAATAGGCTGCATCATCGTCCTCTACTGTCTGAACGTCACTGATATCACCTTCACCAGTCTCAGTGCCACGTGCCTGACCGCTCACAATACTAGCTCCCACGCAACTCTCATCAAAACTACTTGCCCGCCTACCGGAGGAAACAACATATCTCTCCTCCAGATCTTGGCTGGGCAGTAGCTGCTGACTGTCCCCTAGAAGCTTGTCCTCGCTGCAAAGTGGAACCAAGCCCATGGCATATAATACTTCTCAAGCTGAGGGAACAGAAAATGACAGAGGCAGGTTGAGGACAGGTGGAGAAAAAGAGCTTGTTCCTAGGTCATTCCAACTAAGCGTTGTGTCAGAGGAACCCACCGACTCCTGGCTGCACTTTTAGCGAACATACAGTGTACTCTGGACAATGCAGCCACGTTTCCCTGCAATTTGCCTAGTTTATGTGTCACCTTGTAATTAAAACTCTGCAAGGAGAGAAACCACCTGGTCAGTCTTGGTCATTTTTCTCCTTGTTTTGATTCTTCCTGACCAAAAGAGTATGGTCTGTCACCAACACAATTTTCCTTCCCAGCAGATAATATTTAAGCAACTCCAGTGCCCATTTAATTGCCACACTCTCGTTCTACTTTGGCATTATTTTTTGCTCTGCTGGAGTCAGCTTTCTACTCAGGTATGTCACTGGGTATTCCTCTCCATTTATCACCTATGACAGGACCACTTCCAAGCCTCTATCAGACGCATCTGTCTGGACCAAAAACTCCTTCCTAAACTGTGGGGAAATGAGAACTGGTTGTTGACATGAGACATATTTTAGGCTCTGAAAGCATTCTCTTGGATCCACTTCACCATTACCGACTTAGGGCCATTTGTTAAGTGAGTCAATGGTGCTGCGATCGAGGCAAAACTTGATACAAACCTACGGTAGTACCCAGTTATGCAAGGAAAGCCCTGAATAGTTTTTTTTTTTTTTTTTTGTTAAGGGCTTAGGCCAGTTCTGCATTGTCTCCAGTTTATTGACCTGGAGTTTAACCAGCCCTTTACCAAAAATGTAGCTCAGATATTTTCCTTCCTCTAGACCAGGGGTGCACAACCTGTGGCCCGGGGGCCACATGCGGCCCTTGATACCATTCTGTGTGGCCCCATCCATCTGGTAACAGACATGTATGTCCATGTTTTGTGGCTGCTCACATGCATTTTTCATGTATTTCTCCCATTAGATGGGACTCCTGGAACTGTAACTAGACATTAATGGTATACACTGTGTGTTCAATCTGCCATAAATACAGTATTTCAGTTGTTAATACCCCTTTAAATTTTATTTTCGGCCCTTGACGTTGGTTCAGTCGGACAATGTGGCCCCCACCCAGAAAACGTTGTGCACCCCTGCTCTAGACCCACTGCACACTTCTCAGGATTCATGGTTAGGCCCACATCACTAATCGAATCTATCACGTCCTGTACCTTACAGAGGTGAAAACATACTAAAAGTGGCCCCGTTTTATAGTCAGGTCCAAATTGATGGAAGGCAGAGCCAGCAATACCATATTGTTGCACATTATACCACCCCAACAGAGCCAAATACCACAGTCCATCATAAAATACTACCAGCAGAAACAAAATACATTCCCAAAATCTTTCACTGGCCAGCTGTGAGGAGGGCCAGGTGGCTTCTTGGGTATCGTCCAACCAGGAAATTTCCCTGTAAGGTCTATAGCCAATCCACCCCTGACTCCAAAACTTCTCCTGAGCTGCACCAATTATGTGAGATGCCCTTCCCCAAGTAGTTAGGTTATTCTCTAACATACACAGTTTTAGGTGCTCCCTAAAAACACATCTTTTTAGTTTAGCTTATCACATTCCCTGATCTAACTCCTCCATTCACGCTCCCCCCCCCCCCACACCACCATTCCGCATCATTTTTCTGAACCTGATCCATTGTCAAACATCCCCAATATGCAGCCAGAAGGTATTTCCTGGTGACTAGCTCATGTAGCCTGATATCTACTCCCCTATTGTGTTAAGAAGGTCGGGGTGAGCAGGGCCCTCATTTCTCTTGTTTTAATTGTTAAGTGATTTATTGCAATGTTATTTATGTCTTTTGTGAATGGAACTCTTACTCTGTAGGGCACTGAGAGTAATGCAATCATTTTTTTTCAATCATGATCATCTTGTGTCCCTCATTTTGGGATATATTGAACTAAGAGGAAAGACAATGAAGTACCCATCTATATATGTATACACACACTTTTTTTGTTAATTTTTGTAGACCTCATGCAAGACAATATGGACATCTGTTGGCTTTTCTTTTTGCTATTGAGGCAACTAACAAGCGTTCAGATATTCTGCCTAATATCACTCTGGGATATCATATGCATGACTCTTGTGGATATGTGAATAAAGTTACAAAAGATGTTCTGCAGATACTGTCTGGACACACAGTGACAGCTCCAAACTACACATGTATGGAGAAGGATGCAGTGGTCGGTTTTATTGGAGATTTACGTTCTGAGACGACTCTCCCCATGGCCCGGCTGTTAAGCATATATGGATATACACAGGTGAGTGCAAGATAATGTTAACACATATACCTAATATGTTGCTGTAGATTTATAGAAATAAAAAAGATTTGTATAGTAACTAGTGTTGATCAAGCACCCAGGTGCTCGGGTGCTCTGGCCGAGCACTCGGGGGTGCTCGAGTGCTCGGCCGAGCACCCAAGCATAAGTGAAGTCTATGGGACTAAACCAGGCACCCTGGCACAGACACAGACACTGAGTTAAACTTACCTTCCCCGGCAGCTCCCGACCTGTTCCAGCAAGAAAGACGCCACACAGAGTGGTAAGTTTTACCACAGCACCACCTGCTGGAGGGAGGAGGGAGCTGCTGGGAAAGGTAAGGATGGATCTGTCATGAACTCCATTGAAAGTCAATGGAGGACGGATCCGTTTACTATTGTGTCACACCAAACGGATCTGACCCCATTGACTTGCATTGGGGTCATGACTAGAGATGAGCGAACATGCTCGTCCGAGCTTGGTGCTTGTTCAAGCATTAGGATATTCGCATATGCTTGCTACTCGGACGAGCATATCGCGATCCTCGAGGAAATGGCATCTTCCTCTTCCTGCATGTTAGGCGCCTTTTCTCAGCCAATCAACATGCAGGAGAGTCTTTGGTACCTCCTAGCATCACGTGGGGCTCCTACAAGTCGATAGCAGGGATTGGCTGGCCAGATCAGATGACCTGGGAATATAAGAATTTGGGCCCGTGTGGCTCGCGTCAGACGCCGCCTGCATGAGATTAGGGATAGAGCTGCTGTCTGTCAGGGAGAGTGTTAGGGCCTCAATTTAGATTTTGGTTAGGCACGAATCACCCACAAAGAACCCAACAGCCCTTCTAAGGGCTACAAGCACCTTTTTTTTTTGGTCTCCTCCTGGCTGCTGGCTGGGACTTGTAGTGCAGCTACCGCCATCTTGGCTGCACACTGTAAGGGCGTGAAATTAGAATGGGGTTAGGCAGGAATCATCCACAAAGAACCCAACGGTCCTTCTAAGGGCTACAACAAACTTTTTTTTTGGCCTCCTCTCGGCTGCTGGCTGGGACTTGTAGTGCAGCTACCGCCATCTTGGCTGCACGCTGTGCACAGTGACTGGTGGCAGAAGGGACAGCACGTGGTCCACACAGACCCAAAAGAAATTGCCGAAAGTCCTCTCAGTACTCATTTTTGCTGCTGCTGGTGCTGCTGCTGTACCTTGGCTTGCTGAGATCTGTAGTGCAGTCTAGGGAATACATTTTTTCTCTCAGTTATATATAATACAGTCCAGTGAACAATTATGTTGTGTGCTGCTGCTGGTGCTGCTGCTGTACCTTGGCTTGCTGAGATCTGTAGTGCAGTCTAGGGTATACATTTTTCCTCTCAGTTATATATCCTACAGTGCAGTGAAAAATTGAGTGGTTTGCGGTGCAATAGCCGCCGTCTAAAGACTACGTTTTTTCTCTCAGTTATATATCCTACAGTGCAGTGAAAAATTGAGTGGTTTGCGGTACAATAACCGCCGTCTAAAGACTAAGTTTTTTCTCTCAGTTATATATTATACAGTGCAGTAAAAAATTCTGTCGTGTGCTGCACACTAGCCGAAGTGTAGAAAATATACGTTTTTTCTCTCAGTTATATATCATACATTGCAGTGACAAATTCAGTGGTTTGTGGTACAATATCCGCCGTCTAAAGACTACGTTTTTTCTCTCAGTTATATATCATATAGGGCAGTAAAAAATTCTGTTGTGTGGTGCACACTAGCCGGAGTGTAGAAAATATACGTTTTTTCTCTCAGTTATATATCATACATTGCAGTGACAAATTGAGTGGTTTGCGGTACAATAGCCGCCGTCTAAAGACTACGTTTTTTCTCTCAGTTATATATCATACATTGCAGTGACAAATTGAGTGGTTTGCGGTACAATAGCCGCCGTCTAAAGACAAACATTTTTTCTCTCAGTTATATATTATACAGTGCAGTGAAAAATTCTGTCGTGTGCTGCACACTAGCCGGAGTGTAGAAAATATACGTTTTTACTCTCAGTTATATATCATACATTGCAGAGCCAAATTGAGTGGTTTGCGGTACAATAGCCACCGTCTAAAGACTACGTTTTTTCTCTCAGTTATATATCATAAAGTGCAGTGAAAAATTCTGTCGTGTGCTGCACACTAGCCGGAGTGTAGAAAATATACGTTTTTTCTCTCAGTTATATATTATACAGTGAAGTGAACATACAAAATGTTGAACCCAAGGGCTAAGGGTCGGGGACGAGGGCGTGGGCGTTCAAGTAGTGTAGGGGACAGAGGCCTTGGTCCTGGGCAGGGTGACACTGTACATGCTGATGAGGGAGCAGTAGAATGCCGCAGAGTTTCGCTCCCTAGCTTCATCTCGCAACTTACTGGGTCACGTGGTACACCACTATTGAAACCACAACAGTGCGAACAGGTGATGACGTGGATAGCGGACAATGCGTCCAGTAATTTATCCACCACCCAGTCTTCCACGCAGTCCACCCACGCTAGCCAAGGGAGTAGACCTCTGTCTCCTCTAGCTCAACCTCCTTCCCCCCAGCCCCCCCCCCTCCCATGGAAAGTATGGATTCAGATCAGGCATACTCACAGGAACTCTTTTCAGGACCCTACCCAGAGACACAAACCACAGCTCAACAGCAACCTGAGCAGTTGCTCTGTCCCAATGCCCAAAATTTAGAACTTTCGCAGTCTGTGGGTGATGAGAGTGTGGACTTAGTGCAAGTAGTGCGTGTACAGGTATCGGATGATGATGATGGTGATGAGACACGGTTGTCAGACAGTGACGTTGTTGTCAGGGCAGTAAGTCCGAGGGGGGAGCAGAGTAAGGAATCGGAGGAAGAGCTGGTGGATGATGTGGTGACTGACCCGAGTTGGGTTGGTAATCCAACTCAAGACAGTGCTTCTGAGGAGGAGGCAAGTTCAGCACCAGAACAGGTTGGAAGAGGCAGTGGGGTGGCCAGAGGGAGAAGCAGGGCCAGAGCAGGTAGATCAGCAACTGTTTCACGGAGTCAAGCTCCCGTGCCGAGGCCTAGATGTTCGCAAGTCTGGAGGTTTTTTAAAGAAAGTGAGGATGACCGATGGACTGTGGTGTGCAACCTGTGCCACACCAGGATCAGCAGGGGAGCCACCACTACCAGCCTAACCACTACCAGCATGTGCAGGCATATAAGTGCTAAACTCAACTCTAAACTCAGTCACCTCCTGCGGGTCACACCACTGCCCCTTCCCCTGTGTCACATGCTGGCTTGGCGAGTCAACCCCCCGCCCAGGATCCCGGCACGAGCGTCTCCCACCCTACAACCACCCCTTCACCTGCACGATCCTCCACAACCTCTACCAATGTGTCCCAGCGCAGAGTTCAGCTGTCTTTGCAGCAGACATTTGAGCGCAAGCGCAAATACAATTCCAACCACCCACATGCACAAGCCCTAAACGTCCACATCTCCAAATTGTTGAGCCTGGAGATGCTGCCCTATAGACTGGTAGAGACTGAGGCTTTCCGCAACCTGATGGCGGTGGCTGTACCTCGGTACTTGGTCCCCAGCCGCCACTATTTTTCCCGATGTGCCGTCCCAGCCCTACACCAGCACGTGTCAGAGAACATAATCCGTGCCCTGACCAACGCGGTTACTGAGAAGGTCCACCTAACCACGGACACGTGGACAAGTGCTGGCGGGCAGGGACACTATATCTCACTGACGGCACATTGGGTTAACTTGGTGGAGGCTGGGACCGAGTCTGACCCTGGGGCCTCTCATGTGCTGCCCACACCGAGCATTGCGGGGCCTGCCTCGGTCACAGTTTCTCAGGCTTTTTATGCCTCTTCCTCCAACCCCTCCTCCTCCTCCTCTCAATTACCATCCGTGAGCACGGCGCATTCAGTAGGTAGCTCCAGGCGCAGTTGCACTGCCTTAGGTAAGAGCCAACAAGCGGTGCTGAAACTGCTGAGCTTAGGTGACAAGAGGCACACCACCCAAGAGCTGTTACAGGGCATCACGGCGCAGACCAATCTTTGGCTGGCGCCGCTGAACCTCAAACCAGGTATGGTTGTGTGTGACAACGGGCGTAACCTGGTAGCGGCTCTGCAACTCGGCAGGCTCACACATGTGCCATGCCTGGCCCACGTGTTCAATCTTGTGGTTCACCGTTTCCTCAAGGCCTACCCCAATTTGTCTGATTTGCTCACCAAGGTGCGACGCATCTGTGCGCATTTCCGTAAGTCAACTACAGATGCTGCCACCCTCAGGGCAGTACAACGTCGCTTACAACTGCCAGCTCACCGACTGTTGTGCGACATGCCCACGCGATGGAATTCCACATTACACATGTTAGCCAGGGTTTACCAGCACCGCAGAGCCATTCTAGACTGCCAGATGACAACTTCCACGAGAACTGGTAGTCAGGTTAGTCAGCTTCCTCAAGTCTACAATGAGGAGTGGACGTTGATGTCTGATATCTGTCAGGTGTTAAGTCACTTTGAGGAGTCAACGCAGATGGTCAGTGGCGATGCCGCCATTATCAGCGTCACCATCCCGCTGCTTTGTCTGCTGAAAAAGTCACTGCTCAGCATGAAGTCAGAGGCTTTGTGCTTGTCACAGGAGATGGGGGAAGAAGATACGTTGCTTGATAGCCAGAGCACCCTCAGGTCTGTTTCTCAGCGCGTATTGGAGGAGGAGGATGAGGAAGAAGAGGAGGACACTGTTGGCGAGACTGAAGAGGGTACCTATGCTCATTCCTTCTTATCTGTTCAGCGTGTATGGGCTGAAGAGGAGGAGTTGGAGGAGGAGGAGGAAATGGAGAGTCAGCCTACTGAGGAAAGGGAATTCTTGCGTGTTGGAACTCTTGCGCACATGGTTGACTTCATGTTAGGCTGCCTTTCCCGTGACCCTCGTGTTAGAAGCATTTTTGACAACACCGATTACTGGGTGTTCACCCTCCTGGACCCCCGGTACAAGCAGAACTTTTCCACTCTCATTCCTGTAGAGGAGAGGAATATGAGAGTCATCAATATCAACAGGCCCTGGTGCACAAGCTGAAACTATACTTCCCATCTGACACCGCTAGCGGCAGAGGACGTAGTTCTGTGGGCCAACTAGCGGGGGAGAGGAGGGGACCAGGCAGCTTGTCAAGCACTGGCAGGGGAACACTCTCCAAGGCCTTTGCCAGTTTTATGTCACCCCAGCAAGACTATATCACCCATCCCCAGTCTAGGCAGAATAGGGGGGAGCTGTTCAGAAAGATGGTGAGGGGGTACATAGCTGACCATACCAGCGTCCTGCGTGATCACTCTGCTCCATACAACTACTGGGTTGCAAAGCTGGGCACCTGGCCCGAACAGGCGCTGTATGCCTTGGAGTTGCTGGCCTGCCCTGCCGCTAGCGTTCTGTCAGAGCGGGTCTTCAGTGCAGCTGGTGGCATCATCACTGATAAGCGTACACGCCTGTCAACAGACAGGCTGACGCTTATTAAAATGAATAAAGCCTGGATTTCACCGGAATTTAAATCTCCACCGGGGGAAAGCAGCTCAACATGAACATTGTTTATGTATTTGATTCCTCTCCTCTCCTCCTCCTTCTCTTCGTACACATACGCTGAGCCAACAGGCAATTTTTCAGAGGGCCTACTGGCAATGTTTACAGCGGGCCACCTACAGTTCCTCTCTCCAATCAATTTTTTACGAGCGTCAACTACAGACACTCAAAAACAATTTTTTAGGAGGGTCAAGTACAGACACTCCAAAACAATTTTTAGGAGGGTCAACTACAGACACTCAAAAACAATTTTTTAGGCGGGTCAACTACAGACACTCAAAAACTATTTTTTAGGAGGGTCAACTACAGACACTCCAAAACAATTTTTTAGGAGAGTCAACTTTAAAAAATTTTTTGGGAGGCTCACCTAGAGCCATTTGACTGCAATCTCAGTCTAACCAAGGCAATGGTGGTGTCAGGCTAAATTTTTGGGTGCTTCACCTGCTACCTGAGTCTCACTTGGTCACTCTGGGTTCACCGCCATACCGTGTCAGGGTAAAATTTTATGTGCTTCACCTGCTACCTCAGTCTCACTTGGTCACTCTGGGTTCACCGCCATAACGTGTCAGGGTAAAATTTTATGTGTTTCACCTGCTACCACAGTCTCACGTGGTCACTCTGGGTTCACCTCCATACCGAAGGCGGTTCCGTATGGACAATTCATTAGATTAAAACGTATTAACAGCACAGAAATAGGTTTTAAATTACAAGCAGAAGAATTAAAGCAGAGACTACTAGCTAGAGGCTATCCCCTACATACACTAGATGTAGCTTATAAGAGAGCATCCAAATTAAAAAGGGAAGACCTCCTTCAACCGAAAAATAAGAACAGTAGAGAAATAAAGTGCCCCCTCTCATTTAAATTCAGCCCAATGGCAGAGAAAATAAAAAATATTATAAGAGATAATTGGGGAATCCTTACGGAGGACCCCATTTTGAGGGATGCCATTGACACTACACTGGTCATAGCTTTTAGAAAAGCTTGCACGTTGAAAAATAAGCTAGTTAGAAGTAGGTTCAAGGAGAAAGATCCTGGTACGTGGCTCGGAAAATGGGCCCCTTTGGGCAATCATAAGTGTGGGAATTGTACTTTATGCCCCCACAATGGTCAACTTGCTGTGGTTAAAATAAGAGGTCAAGAATATAAAATAAAACAGCTGATTACCTGCAAAAGAAAATTTGTGGTCTATATGCTATACTGCACTTGTAATAGATACTATATTGGAAAAACAAAGAGGAACCTGTATGAGAGAGTCAGAGAGCATATCTCTTCAATTAACAGTGGAAAAGGTTGTCCCCGTTTAATAGTACACATGAGACAAGAACACGCTAGTAACTCTAAAGCTTTAAAATTTATAGGCTTAGAATTAGTACCAGCACCACCACAAGGTGGTGACAGACATGTATCCTTACTGAGGAAGGAGGCACGTTGGATAATGCGCACTGAAGCCATGGGACCATTAGGACTAAATGATAAGAATGACTTAAGTATCTTTTTATAATAAGTGGTTTTAAGTCCGTTGATTCATTCGGCCAATTTTATTGTAAATGTTTCACATATTGTAAAATTTGTATGTTACTTTCCCCCGATGGACCCGCTGTCATGCATTGCGCATGCGCGAGTCATGAGCGGAGATTAAAGGTGAGGACGTGACGTGTCTCTGCGACACGGGCCTGAGGAAGCGCGTTCTAGCGCGAAACGGCCGTCGCCTGATAGCCCGCACCGGCTGTGAGCCACTGCCCGCCCCCACCACCGTCTTGCTACATGCTATTTTTGAGCAAATAAAGAGAAGATTAATGGTGAGTTGCCGCTGTCATTCTTTCTTTCTCTCTTGTGGATCACACATCACCTCCATACCATGTCAGGGTAAAATTTTATGTGCTTCACCTGCTACCTCAGTCTCACTTGGTCACTCTAGGTTCACCGCCATGCTGTGTCAGGGTAAAATTTTATGTGCTTCACCTGCTACATCAGTCTAACTTGGTCACTGTTGGTTCACTGCCATGCTGTGTCTGGGTAAAATTTTATGTGCTTCACCTGCTACCTCAGTCTCACTTGGTCACTCTGGGTTCACCGCCATACCGTGTCAGGGTAAAATTTTATGTGCTTCACCTGCTACCTCGGTGTCACTTGGTCACTCTGGGTTCAACGGCATACCGTGTCAGGGTAAAATTTTATGTGCTTCACCTGCTACCTCGGTCTCACTTGGTCACTCTGGGTTCAACGGCATACCGTGTCAGGGTAAAATTTTATGTGCTTCACCTGCTACCTCAGTCTCACTTGGTCACTCTGGGTTCACCGCCATACTGCTCGGCCAAACAGCGAGTTCGGCCGAGCATGCTCGCTCATCACTAATAGTGACTGAGTCACTGGGTATGTTCTTCATATTTTTCCATTTAATAGAGAAAACACAGACCAAACATAGTCAAACTGTTGAACTTTACTAAATACAGTTGTTAAAAGTATTCATGAGCTAATTTTTCAAAAATTTGATTTGGATGCTTCACCGAATTTCTCCAAGAAATTTGCTTTGTTACGAATTAATTTGTTATGAAGCGCATTAAATTAGCTATATCCCAGTCTGCAGGGTGTACATCAATGTGCATTGCAGCAACATGCATAGCTACCCTGTTTCCCCGAAAATAAGACCTACCCCGATAATAAGCCCTAGTGCTATTTTGCCCTGTTTTTTGAGTAGGCCTAAAATATAAGCCCTACTCCAAAAATAAGCCCTAGGTACATTGAGGATACACTGAGAATAGGTCCAGGCCCGGGGGGGGGTGAAGTTGGGTGCAGCCCGCAAGTGATTTTAATGGCCAGTCAGGGCCTCTCTGCTGGTGGCGCTACCTGCGCAATGCTGCGCACTATAGCACGCAGCACTGCACAGTTAGTTACCTATACACACCCCTATACCCATACCCTATCCGGCGCTGCAAGACCTCTCCACTGTGATGATCCCGCTAGATGTGACTTCAGTGCCGGGTCTCTTCAGTGCTGGATCACGCTGGTTGACGGGATGACGCAGCACACGCCGGATGAAAGGATTAGGTGAGAAGAAGTCCGGAGCGGAGTTGAGGTAAGTATATTTTTGTCTGTGTGTGCACAGGGGCCCGGGGGACAAAAAAATGACATACCAGTATATATTTAGAGGGGGCAAAAATTACATATATATTCAGTGGGGGCAAAAATTACATATATGTTCAGTGGGGGCAAAAAAGAAATACTGGTATATATTCAGTGGGGGCAAAAATAAGTTCAACCCTGATAATAAGCCCTAATGTCAAGGTTGGGATAAACAGACAACAGAGGAGCGTGTGCCCTGAGCTTACCCAACCCTCTGTCCCTGCCTATTGCCTCACCCACGCTAAACCGTGGGGCGACAACCATGAGGACTGCGAAATACACTGTATAAGGTGCAGGGAACAGGGAACAACAAACAAGACAGACAACACACCAAAAGGATCGTCAGGAAGCCGCGTCAAAACCAGGAGATAACGAAGTACAAAATCGGAAGACGGTAGAGAAGTCAGATACGAGCCAAGGGTCAAATAAGCAGTCAAGATACACAAAACAACGCAAGCAGGAATAGCAAGGATATGCAAAAACCAGCAAGGAGCAGAGAGAAAGAAAGGAATATAAGCAGGAAGATATCCCACCACCAGGTTCTGAATGGACCAGATTCAGAGAAGCCACTCAGCCCAGCACCTGAGAATTAACCCTGAGTAGACAAACCAAACATGAAGCTGGGCGTTGGCTCTAAAACAACCACAGTGTGAACATAGTTCAAGGCAAGGCGTAGGCACTAAACAGAAACACACAAAAACTCAGAAAACCAAGCAAAACATAGATCTATGTTCCCTGATGACCAGACCTGACACCTAACCCTTTTTTCAGAGAAAAAAAAGAAATAAGACCCTGTCTTATTTTCGGGAAAACACGGTAGTAGAGGCCACCGACAGTCCTAGCTAACTCCTAGCTAAACCAAGAGAAAAGCAAACAGCAGCCTTTAGTAAAGGGGAAAAAAAACTGTGCACCCACGCAGGAACTGTGTCACAATGACTCTTTAGAGGCAGCAGTAAGTCTGTGTTGATGTTACTGTTTATTTTTCCCTTCTTTCGATCCTTCAGAAGAACAGCCCCCCCCCAAAAAAAAAAAAAAAAAAGAAAGAATGCTGTCTTTTGAGCATCTGCCTTCACACACTCAGTATTTTTTCAGTAATTTATCAGTAAGGCAAAAACAGGAGTGGGTCCAAAACAGAGATAACATGTGATGGAAATATTTGCATGTGTAGTACCCCAGAGTGACACTAACAATCCTTCACCTGGCCACTGTGTTTAATTGTTATGAACAATGTCATATGGGTATTTATTCCAAGTCCTTTACATTGAGCATTCTTAACTATTGCTATGTAACTGTTATTTGTTGTATTAAGTGTTATATGCCTGGTTCACCAGCAGGTGGCAGCAGATATATGGTAGAGAGATCTTTAGATAGAATGGAACCTACTATTTCATTCTCCCCCTTTGGGCAGAAGTGGACTAGTCCTGCTTTCTACCAAGAGAGAGACTGTAGGAAGTTCTAGTTGAGTTCAGGAGTCGCTTAAGGGAAGCAATTCACAGAGCACCATGAATCCCTACAAATTAAGAGACAGAGTATTGCAAAGGTGTCAACAGTCAAAGGCACCCCACTCCTAAGATACCAGAAAAGTCCTAAAGTCCAGCTACCAGATTGAAGCCGAGTTTTGAACAACAGAGAAAGATAAAGCAGAAAATCCCAGTTTGTTTGTCAGTTTACTCCAAAACCTGCTGGAGCCAAGAGAAAGATAACTTATTGTACTGATACCAGTTTATTCAAGTAAAGCTGTTGAACTTTATAAAGTGTGAACTCGACTTATTCTCAACCTCCACCATTACTCTCCCCTTTATTGCTTTGGAGAATAGCCCTGGGGAGCGACGGTATCCAGGTAGGTGCACAGTGACAAGCACAGAGACTATTAAGGCCGCACTACCCCACTCGGCATTCCTATAAACCTGGGACACGATTAGCCCTCGGGGGAGGCAGCACGTTGCACACGTCTTCTGTGTTTTAGACCAACTCCTGCTTTTGGCTTCCAAATCATGATGAAATCCTGATGCAAAATACTGACCGTTTGTTTGAGGTCTGATGGATGCTCCTAGGAAAGGATCCATAGTGTTTTCCATTTTTCACATCTTCTGACCGATCAGAAGAAGGTTAAAAAAAAAGATGATGTCAACACGGCCAAACAGGGACACTAGTGACCCAGTCACAGAGTGGGGAGAGTGGCAACATCATGAGGAGTCAACATAGTGGCCCAGTCACAGAGTGGAGAGGTGGGGAAAACGGCAGTGGCAGTAATAGCACAAAATGGTTGCTGTAGGAGAAGATGGCAGCAGAGGCAGCAGGCGGGTGACAGCATCAGAATAGTGGCTGCAGCATGTGACCAGAAGTAACGGGCCATATTTCACAATCTACTGTTGTGGAAACAAACTGCAGTCAGAACATTACTGCTAGAAAGATCTAGTCTGATGTATCAGGCTCCGATGTTTGGAAATCCTGGCTGATCCACGCCTGATTCATCTTTATAAAGGTTAATCTCTCTACATTTTGTGTTCTCTTTGGGGTAACTATACCCTCCGCTGCACTAAATACCTACTCTAATGCCACACTATTGGCTGAGAAAACTCGGTGGTTGCCCAGGCCAAACTCGGTGGTTGCAGCTATAATTCTAGTTTGGCTACCCAGTAGTCCAGGGGATCTTGAATCCTGAGTAACAGGGTGCACTCCAAGAAAGCCACCACAGGGATCTTGAATCCTGGGTGACAGGGTGCAGTCCAAGAAAGCCACCACCTTCTGGTTTAGGTTCAGCTCCATGTCCTGCTGCTGCTGGATAATTTCTTCAGTTGGCGGGTGAAGAAACGTGCTTATCAGAAACTGAAGTTACTGCTGACGGAGCTGCTGCTTATCCTACCCTTCCATGGCAGTGGAACATGAGCACAAATGATCCCCCCAAGCCCCCCCTTCCCCATCAGACCTTTGTGAGGATGTGCGAAGGCCCACACAGGCAGCAACCAATCAACTACATAGGATTTCCCAATAATAGTTGAGTTTATCATCCCTCTCAGCAGGTGAAAAAAAGGCCCCCATTTTGGCCTGGTAGAGAGGATCTAGCATCACAGAGATCCAGTAGTCATCCCTCAGCCCAATGGTGATAATGCAGCTGTCAATACGCAAGCAACTCAGTATGCATCTGGCCATTTGTGCAAGGGAATTGGAGGGGCTCCCTACCTCCATCTTCACTGAATACTGCCATGGCCTGTGGGGGCCATCAGCCTGGTTTTCCTCATTGCCTTCCAGCTCCTCATGCTCCTCCTGTTCCTCCCTTGTCGCTTGGTTACACATACATAAACCACCTATTTCTGTATACATGTTCTCCTCCTCCTCATCCTCCTTAGCCAGTTCAGCCCCCACAGAGCTAAAGGGGTTGTGAGATGTAGTCACCACATCTCCTGTCTCCTGACCAGTCAGATTTATCACCATCTCCTCCAGGATGTGAAAGAGTGGAATCACATCATTCATCCCATAGTCCTGGTGACTAACAAATAAAGTGGTCTCCTCCAGGGCGCATGGGCCAGCCCTATTTGACGCAGCGCCAACATGATGTTCTTCCCGTTATCAGTGACTAAGATTCCTATCTTCAGTTGGCAAGGATAGAGCCAGGATTCGATTTCCTCTTGAAGGACGTGGAGCAGTTCTTCCCTGGTGTGACTCTGACACCTGACCCTATTGATACTGACAGAAAATTTAAAATTAGGCATAAGAAAGTGCACCATGTTTGCAAACTGAAGAGAGTCAATTAGCTGAAATATGGTATAATACAGTGATACTCTTGGTTTCTTGGCAAAATGTCCCATCACACCGCCCAAACAGGGCACAGTAAAAATGAGCAATGACGTGTTAGTGTGCCACATTTACCACAACTAAGTGGTAAAGCATCATCTGAACTGCTAACAATTTGGCCAGATGGGAGTTCAGCTTGCATATAAGCTAATATTTGGTCGCAAATCATTTTCTCAGGGCCACACATCGCATTACAAATGTCTCATGATGGAAGAGAGGATTAGGAGGAGGAGAAGAAGCAGCTGATGATGATGATAAGGACACTGTACTGCTTGCGGATGTGGGCTGGCTGCCCAAGTAAGATGAGGAGAAGGAGGACAGAATTGTTCTGATTGGGTAATGATGGCTAGTTTCCCAAAAGGATTTAGTGATGCCGCTTAATGTGCTGCAATAGATCCCTAGTACATATGTTTGTGTTTGAATGTCTACGGCTTATTTTAGTCCTGCAAATTTTGCACACAGCTGTGGCTTTGTGTGTCAGCCTTGTGGAGAAAGCATGACCAGTTTCTGAGCTGACCACAAAAAAAGCAGATCTGGCCCTGCTTGCCCTCTGATGTCTCCTCCTTCTCTGCAACTTATATTAAACTGTGATATCTCTTGGTGAGCTCTTTGACCCCTCCTAATTCTCTGCTCTGTATTTGCTATAGTGCCAATGATGCTACCACTGCCCCTACCACCACCAACACAGGTACTGTAGGCATGAGGTCCTTTGTCTCCCCCTGAACCTTCTCCTCTTGGCAGTCCAAACACTGACTGCTCTCACACAAATCATCAAAAGGAAGACTCTTTTGACTATCTGTAGTGCATGATGGGGTTTTGTTGCCTATTCTTAAGAAAAAAGACAGAAAGGGTGCAATTGAAAGGCTTCTCAGCGGTTGCAAAAAGGAGGAAAATCACAATAAATTAGTAAATGACTTGTATTAACTTTCTCCACATGATAAATGTCACTTTACTGAAGTTTACACAAACCCTTTAATATTACTGGGTGCCCACCTTGTTTCACAGATAAGCAATTCCACTAGGCCTTGATTCTAAAATTGGGGTAAATAAGCTGTCAATTTATACTGTTATTGGGGTGTCCACATTGTTAAATAGATAAGCAACTATATTAGGCCTTAATTCTCATATTGGGATGATTATGCTGTCTAATTATACTGTTACTAGCTGAAGGACCCGGCTTCGCCTGGGTATATTTAATCTATTTAATTTAATGTTTGTGTGTGTGTGTCATTAAAAGATATCGAGAGTGACCTCTACAGTGCCCGCCCCTTAACACAAACATCCACAGCGCCCTCCCCTTTAACTGTGACCTCTACAGCAGCCCGCCCCTTTAACTGTGACCTCCACAGCAGCTAGGGTGGCCACTGTCTTCACCCCAGAAAGCCGGACCTCACCGGCCATTCCCCCAAACGTGAAGCAGCGCCCCCGGTCCCCATGAAGCCACACCACTAAACATGAGGCCAGAAGTTGATTTTTACCTTCATTTTTTCAATCCCGGTCAGATGTTTTGGGAATATCTCGGGAACGGTACATCTTGGAGAGCTGAGACCCGTTGTACTTGTGTGCCAAATTTCGTGATTGTAGCTGCAACGGTGCAGATTCCTTTAGCGGACATACACACACACATACATACCCTCAGCTTTATATATTAGATTGGAGTGTCCACATTGACACTGGGAATAACTTATTTTACATATACTGTTGCTGTTACTGTACAGTACTAGACTATTACTGTCCAACAAAGAGGTGCCAAAAAAGTGTACAGTGGCAAAAATGTTGCTGTAGACGGCAGAAATAGCAGAGTTGCCACTGTCATCCAGTGGTCCTGTTTTGACGACCAATCCCGCTGTACTGGAATGGTTGATTTGGTTTTCAACATCATCTCAACTGACATCAGACACCCACAGCCAGGAGATGGTGGGTTCCACTTATTTGGGCATGACCCAGGAACAAACTCTGTGCCCTCGCCTATCCTGATAATGCCTCTTTCCATTACCACTCTTTCTGCAAGGCAAGTGATATATACCACCGGCTCTGCTCCGCTTTTCAGCAAGGAATATATTATTGAGGACAGCTACTGGCCAGATTTGGAGGAGAGGTCCACTGCTTCCTCCTGTAGGCATGCAAGTATCGACGATGACAGTTGTATGGGGGCAGGTGTTGCTAGCGGTCAGGGACGTGGCCATGAGTCTAGTAAGAGTGACATAATTGATGAGCAGACAGTAGTGGATGATGATGTAGCCAGTCGCATGTGGGAACTAAGGGTGCTTCATTATAATCATAATCATCAAGGGGTGAGGGTGGCAGCTTGCTAGTAAGACAGCTGCAGGGTGGCAACAGTAAGAGATCTGGAGCCCAGGGTAGACCATCTACTACTCAAGAGCCTGCCTGTCTGGAAACAACTAGGGGGGCAGCAACAGGCCGTCATCACGCAGTGGTGGGGGTAAAATACCATATTCGCCGGTGTGAGAATTTTTCATCAAGTGGCTGGTGAACGTCTACAGTATGTCATACTGTTCTGAACCTGGCCAGTCTGAGCGAACTGAATCACACTAGGAAGGAACTGCTTAGCTCCATCAACCAAAAAATCTAATTCTGTCTCCTCACCAACTGAACAGTAGAACCATGGTCACCGATAGCGGAAATAAAATTCTGTCCACGCTGCATCAAGGAATGCTGACCCATTTGCGCTGCATGGTGCACATCTATAATCTGGTTGTAACTTGGTTCCTGAATTTTTCCACCCAACTGCAAGATGTTTTGAAAATGGCCAGGAAACTGTGGATGCACTTAAGCCATTCTTACTGTGCAAAAAAATGGCCCAGACTGGTATGTGTGCAGGTGTCGGAGGTATTTCAGTATTTCTAGGTTCCCTAGTCTTTTCCAGTCTAAAGGTAAAGGCCTGCGTTCTGAAACTCTCCCCCATTTCTTAGTTTCCCTGTATGTGAGCTTAAAACACTTTCATCTGGTGTCTAAAGTTGGTATTGCACATTATACATTATTGTCTGCATTGCCTTATATTGCTGTACTCTCATTGGTTCCTTTTCATGCCATTTATGTTATGGAGTGTGCTTGACCATGTGACCCCTTTGCTATCTGTCAGCTGCCAATGACAGACCAGAGGATTTAGCTAGTTCCACCCTCCTTTTCTCTAGGGAGTGAGCTGGAATATTCCAGTTAGTTCTGGTTCTGTCACAGACCAGAGAACAGTGCACATATCTCATGTGTACCTCAGCCATCCATTCAGGCCTGAGGCCTAGTTATTCAGCCATTATCATCACCAGCACAGTTAACCCAGACTGTATCCAGACAGCTGTAAGGATCATCATAGGTTCTTTCAAGTATTCAGTAGGACTACCTATATAAAGTTCCAGAAACTACTGTTTGACCTCTGAGGAGTTGAGGGTCACCCACAGGATCACTTCTACCCTGGCTTAAACATCCGGAAGGTTCATGCGTCTTCTACCTGGTCGCCAGAGAGCGAGGGCAGCGTCATTCTCTAAATATTTCAGAAGCTCAAAGTTCACTAGTTACCTGTGCCTTACTCAGCTGAAAGGACTAACCTATTGGATCAGGTCTGTACATATTATGTTACTACTACTACTACTCCTATCATCGCAAGTCAGTCTACCATCAAGCTCTTAAAGCTACAGCGCATTGTCAAGCCACTCCACTCTACCGCTGTATCCATACCATCTTAACCTGGCTGTGTATCAGAGAGACTGTAACCTGTATAACATCTTGGTTCCTGCATTAAAGCAAACGTTATCCTTGACCACTGGCATTGGTTTAATTTTTGGTGCCTTGTGCGAGGAGGGTAACGGGAACATTCTTGCAGCCGGGCAACCCTGGAAACAAGGCCGCCATAGTAACCCTCGTGCCCGTGATATCACCCGTGACAACCTTAGAAGTCCCCTGTCCCAGGATAGTACCTGTGTGCTGCACATGTGCTCCTTGAGCTGCAAAGGCAGATAGTGGCTTCCCAACATCGCCTTATATGTGACGTTTCCACACGATGGAACTCCACCCTCCAAATGTTGAACCAACTATATGAGTAGAGGAAGGCTGTGAATGATTTCTTGATGATGCAATCAGACAGGGGTACTCCCATTCTCATGAATGTCTGACCGGATGGACCCATCATCCAGCAGCAGCAGGACATGGAACAGAACCTGAACCAGTAAGTAGTAGCATACTTAGACTGCACCCTGTCACCCCAGATCCAAGATCCCCAGGACTACTGGACTGTCAAACTTTAATTATGGCCACAACTTGCCAAGTTTGCCCTGGATAAGTTTTCCTTCCTGGCCAGTAGTGTGGCATCAGAGGAGGTATTTTTAGTTTGATGGGGGGCATAGTTAACTGAATAGAAGAGAAATTGATAGATCAATCTTTGTAAAGATGAATCAGGTGTGGATCAGCCAGGATTTCCACACACAGTTGCTTGATGCATGAGACTAGATCATTCTGGTAGCAATATTCTGACTGCAGTGTGCTGCCACACACAGATTGTGAAAAATGTCCCTTTACTTCTAGCCATATGCTTCAGCCACTATTTTTATGCTTCCACCTGTCACCTTGTGCTGTTAATGCCACTGTTGTTGCCCCTCCCCCCACACACACTCTGTAACTGGGCCACAATGTTGACTTCTCATGCGGTTGCCACCCTCACTAGTCTGTTCTGTGGCCACAAGTGTCTCTGTTTGACCTTATTGACCACACCATTTATTTTACCCTTCTTCTGTTGTCAGAAGAACCAAAAAATTAAGAACACTACGGATCCTGTCTGTGGAGCATTCATAAGTCCTCTATCACACGGTCAGGATTTGATCATGATTTGGAAGCAAAAAGCAGGAGTGGGTCCACAACATAGAAGAAATGCAAATATTCCCATCACGTGTAATCTCTGTTTTAGACCCACTCCTGTTTTTCCTTACCAATTCTGATCAATTACTGACCAAATACCGACCGTGTACAGGCGGATGCTCAAAAGACAGGATCTGTTTTTTGGGGGATTGTTCTCCTGACAGATCAGAAGAAGGAAAAAATAAACAGTGATGTCAACACAAACTTACTGCTGACACCCTCTCCACTCATGGATCCACTACTGGTATCATTGGCTAACAGAATAGGTTATCTTAGAATCTTTGTGGAATCAGCAGATGCTGTAAAATGAGACAGCTCTTTCACTCTATACGGTTAAGTACATTATAACTGATGCTAGCATTTACTTGTACTGTTTACACTTCAGTTATTTGGTCTGTTAATTCCAGAAGTACGATATTTGCATGGTGAGCCACAATAATGTGCCAATCCTAATCTCTGTTCTGTGTTTTTGACCTATAACTGACTAAATAATTGAAATGTGAACTGAGCCCAATAGGGAAGCCTGTCATCTTCCTGACACACAGTAACTGTTTCACTACCAGAAAGGACTAGCTATGCATGTTGCTGCAATGTACAGTAATGTACACTGAGATACAATCTCCCTGCAGACTGGGATGTAGCTGATTAATGTGCTTCATGACAAATTAATTCTGAGCAAAACAAATTTCTTGGAAAAAATGTGTGAAGCTTCCAAATTGAAATTTTGAAAATTTCTCTTTTCTCTAGTATTGAGTTTATTCACCCCTCTCCTCCCTCTAAAAATAAAAAGTCTCTGTTCAAATGGGAAAAATGCTCTTACAGGATGTTTTTGAGGTTCTTGACAGCTGTGCTAAAAGGCAATAATTTCAGCTAGAAGGGACTGCCAAGAACCCCCAGCCTCAGCTCCTCACTTCCTAGCTAAAAATTGTCCATGCATTTCCCTATTCTACGCAATTCTTCTTTTTCTAGCTTCGCTCCACTGTCCCTCACACTAGCATAGAATCTTGATTGTGTCTATACACTCTCCATAAGACCATTTTCTGGCAGACACTGCTACACCCATCCACCCTCATTCACAGCCCAACACAGAATAATCTTTTTGGTCATTCTGCAACGTTTTTGGTTCGCTTTGGACAAATCATGTAAAATGGCCATCCCTGTTTTGTACTGTTCTCTCTGCAATTCTTTTCATCCATGGACTCGTGCCCATCTACAACAGTAGCAGGTCAGTCCATCAAACAAAATGGGGAATATTTTCCTTCTACATATAGGGAGGCAAAATTACATTATTACCAGGAAACACTCTGTACACAGCTTGTTGCAGATTACAGCATTACAGTCTGAAAGGGAGGCCCCTATCCACTTCCTGCAGAGTCACTCCTACCCTGCAGCCACAAGTAGCAGAAACTGTAGCAGCAGCCATATTAGTCTCCTACAGAACCATAAAGTGTCACAGCCCCGGTGTCTCCACTCTCCTCGAGAGCAGAGACACTGGGGAAGCCATCAAGGGACCAATCAGAGAGGGCCCTTGCTGGCAAGCTCTTCCATTAGTTAGTTTCTTCAGACCAACCAATCGGAGCACTTTAGTGTTAAAATGTAGGTGTCGGGTAAGACCAACTGTGTGACACCGTGCCCCTCATTCATATGCTGCCCCAGATTGTGCCATTGCTCCTTGTATGCCCCCAGAATGTTCCATGGCCCCCCATGATGCCTCCTGCAGCAAGTTTTGGTGTGATGGCAGCGGCTCAGGAACAGAGTGTCTGCTGTAACGACCGAAATCAGTGCTGGCACCAATCTTGGCCATTTAACCCATAGGTGTCACGGTCAGTAGCCACCCACAGCATCCATGGGGTTGATTGGCCCGCCGCAGCCGCTATGGCAAGGGTCCAATGGTTGCCATAGCAACCGGGTGCTTCACAAAGACGTCCAGGCTGCCATGTACCCAAGGCTGATCAGACCCTGAGGGTCTGATCAGCCTTAGTGTAATTGTGGCACTGACTATATCATGTATAGTGATCAGGCCCATTGGATCTTCAAGATCCAAATGGGTCTTGCTAAAATAAAAAGAAAGTGTAAAAAAATAAATCAATAAAAAATAAGTAAAAACATAAATAAAATAAAAATTGTCTTTTCTCATATCCGTTCATTTATACAAAAAAAATAAAAAACTACACATGATTGATATCATTAAGGACCAGTTCTGGTATGAAGTCACTTTGTGCAGCTTACATAGTAAAAACCACCCATAAATGATCTCATTTTAGAAATTACATCCCTCAAGTTATTCAAAACTGATTTTACAAACTTTGTTAACCCTGTATGTGTTACACAAGAATTAAAGGAAAATGGAGATGGAATTTCTAAATTTCACTTTATGGCAGATTTCACATTTTAATCCATTTTTTCCTGTAACACATCAAGGGTTAACAGCCAAACTAAACTCAATATATATTAGGGATCATGCATATGAACGTGGTTTAGTGCCACAAAAGGGGCCACAAAAGATGTGGACAGCACTGTGTTCTGTTCACATCCGTTGCTCTATTGTGTGGCCCTTCGAAAAAAATAGAATGTTTCCTATTTTCCCTAGGCATTTCTATAATGGGTTGCCCGTTCTGTTTTGCAAATTGCGTAATGCACACGGATTGCGGATCCGCAATTTGCAAAACATGGTACGTTCGTGTGCATGAGCCCTTACCTTCATTCTGCAGTTTATAGAAACACCCCATATGTAGTAATAATCTGCTGTATGAGCGCACAGCAGGGTTTAGAAGGAAAGGAGCGCAATATGGTTTTTGAAGAGCAGATTTTGCTGCACTGGATTTTAGGCACATTAGTCACATTTAAAGCCTCTTCCTGTTGCACCCTACAATTGAAATTCCCAAAATGTGAATCCGTTTTGGAAACCACAGAAAAGGGTGACAGTTTTATTGGCGCTATTTTAGGATACATATAATTTTTGATCTCTCGATTTCACAGTTTTTGTAAGGCAAGGTAACCAAAAATGGATGTTCTCATTTTTTGCGGGGTGCATTGAAGATTTGATTGGTACTAATTTGGGGTACATATGATTTTTTGATCACTTTTTATACCAGTTTTGGGAAGTTTTTTTTATGGCGTTCACCATGCGGTAAAAGTAAAATTAGCCTTTTTTAGATCAGGTCATTACAGATGTGGCGATACCAAACATGTCTAGTGCATTTTATTTTATTTTATTTTTTTTTTTTACCCAATCATAAATATACAAATATGGGAAAAAAGTTTGATTTTTTTTTTTTTTACATTTTGTTTTGTACACAGACCCACTCAGTTCTTGAAGATCCAGTGGGTCTGATAGCTCTACAATACACTGCAGATCAGATTGGCAAAAATCCAAGTCCTAGGACTTCTGACGAGTTGTCAGTACCAAGCAAAGCCAATATACAAGGTTTGTTACTGTGCTTGGTAAGCTGCAAGGAGGCTGTAGCACTCAGTGGAGCTCCTGTGTGTGCTGATAAGACTTTTCAAACAGCTGATCATGTGGGGCGGGTGCCGGGGGGAGGTAGGTGACGGGACTCCTAAATTTGTGGAGTCTGAATGCAGACAGCGGTCGAAAAGGAATAAGACACAGTGGGGGTCATTTACCATCCACAAATTTGCCTTTATTAGGCGTATTTCTGGTGCAGATTGTGGCTCACACCAGGTCTAAAAAAGTGGGCATGGCATGGGATAGGAAGGGGACTCATTTATTATTTTTATCATTTATGATTTTTCTAGCATTTTATCAAGCTGTCTTACATTTACAGTGGTGCAGGATACACCAAAGTTATGTAGCTCTCCCAGCTCTCTGACTACTATTGGCAACCAGCTGGGACTTAGCATAATTTTTGTCTACAAAATTAAAAACATTGAACAGAAGTAAATGTGTTGACAAAATAATAGGAATCTAAGTTATGGTGGGACAGAAGCTTTACTGAGGAACTCACAAAAGAGGAAGAAGAAGGCCAATGCTGGTAAATATACAGTTCCTGAGGGCAACCAAATTTATAGTGGGAAGTGGGTGACCAAAGTACCTAGGTGTCCAAGGCCTCACAATGTCATCATCATCTAGTTGGGGTGGACTCCATAACGTACAGTATATTTGGGGTAAAGGGGAAACATCCACAGCTAAAACTCAAGCGCATGATTAAATTTGATTGTGTCTACAGCAGTCATAGGGCACCCTACATATGCAACATATCGCATCCCAGGTGTAGTAGGAATGCCGAGTGGTTTAGTGTGGCCTATATGTCTCTTGATGTGTCATTGTGCTCCTACCTGGATACTGCTGGACCTCAGGCTTTGGCTTTGAGGCAAAATAAAGGGGGAATAATTGAGGGATTAAGGAAAAATAACTTGAGTCTAGACCTTGTGATGAAATTCAACGTCGGTTTTACTTGAATAAACATACATCCAAAGGATTTGCAGACTTTGTCTTGGTTCCAGCAGGCTTTAGCATAAACTGGCAAGCAAACTCAACTCTGCTTTCTCTCTTTCTTTGCTATACTGACACGCTTGTGTAATAGCTTTGTTTTATTTCTTCATGCTGCACTAAACTCTGCTTTAGTCTGGTTTCTGTACTTCTGATCTGCTCTGGTATCCTTGGATGGGCTACCATCGACTGTTATTCCCCTCCTGATACTCAGTAAACCTTATCTTCAGCTGAAGAATTATTCCTCTTGCTGATTTCTCCTATGGTGGCCGAAGAACTAATCCCCTTATGGCTTCCAGATATCTTTCTTCATGGCCAGCAGAGCTTATGGTGCTCTGGCTGCCACAGGAATGACTGAGCCTGCCCCTGCTCACACTCCTCCTGTCTACCTTACAGTCTAGACCTCGAACTACCACTAACTGGAAACTTCTGCCCCACCCTTCCAACAGGAAGCAGGGCTGCCCACTTCTGTCCAGAGGGAGGAGAATGGAATGGTAAGTTCAATTCTCTCTAACTATAGCTCTGCCATTTTCATTGCCACCTGCTGGTAAACCAGGCACATTATATGTAATAACAGTTACATAGAAAGATTATCATTGCACAATGTAGAGGACCTGGACAGAAATACATAAGGTGGCATTTATGTTAGACCATTAAAGATAGTATCTGGGTATAGGAGTGGTAACACCACTCCTGGGTGTTACATATACAACACTCTACAGTGTGTTAGCCTGCATGACAGATTCTTTGATGTTAAACCTACGCATAATCCAATATCCTTAGACAATATGGACATGGCTACTACTATTTTTTTTTATTTATTCTAGATCAGTTACGGGGCAAGAGATCCTCTTCTAAGTGATAAAACATTTTACCCAAATGTTTTTCGAACTGTGCCCAATAACAAGATACAATATTCAGCGTTGGTGAAACTATTGGAGAGATTTCAATGGAATTGGGTTGGGATCATCTCATCAGATGATGACAGTGGACGGCAGGAGTTACAGACGTTAATCAAGTGGTTTACAGGTCATCAGATTTGTGTGGAATTCACTGTTCTTATATCCATGGATAATTATAAACATGTCCCTGTGTCTTTACAGTCATCGTCCACTGATGTTATTATTATTTGTGGTACCTATAGTATAAGTGGCATCAAGTTTTTGTACAATACAGCTGATGTTCTGAGTAACAAGACTCTGATTCTTCTAATTTCATGGTCACTTGCAGAAGAGGTTTTTTCTTTTACAAAAGATGGAGTTGCTGCTAATTGTAGTTTGGTGTTTTCACCTCTTAGATACAGTATTACTGGGATGAAGGAGTATTTTTTTAAAGTACAATATTCAGATCAACCTTCTGATCCGTTGTTGGAAGATATTTGGATGACTATATTCCATTGTTTTTCAAGAAATAAATTAAAGAATTTGATTATTCCAGGAGCGTATTCTTTTCCTTTTTATAACTGCTCAGGAGAGGAGAGGTTTGAAGGCAATTATTTTTATTTTCCAACAGATGCAATTCCTGCTCAAGTGTATGTGGCAGTCTTAATGATGGCCCAGGCTTTGCATGATATAGATATAGCTCTTCATAATCATAGGAAGCACAATATTTCAATAGGTGAATATAAATACAAGGTGAGTTCATACTGAATATTCAGGGTGTATAATACCCGTGGCTGAAGACACCACATGGAAATCTTAAACATAACATTTTCCAGCACTCTTCTCCATAAAAAATATATGGGGTCATTTATTAAGACCGTTGTTTTAGATGACAGTCTTAATTGCATGTATAAACATATGTTTGTTTTTCATGTTCACAAGCTTTTAAAAGTTATGGAAAAAAAAACTTTTTTGGGCACCAAGCATCTAAAAATGACGCCTTCCCGGGGCAGAATGCCTGCCCATGTGACACACACAGGTGTTATTTGTCAGAAAAAAGAGAGGCTTTTTGGGACCAAGCCTCCAAAAACTACATGTTAATAGGGAATGAATGATTACCCCTATGTATACAACCACAAGTGATAATAGTCTGATGAAAAAGTAGCTCGTTCTGAACAAGCCTTGTAAAATTTTCTATTTTAATTGAGAGTAACAGGAGTACAGTGTGGAGTACACTCAGCGAATGGCTACAGAAGTAGTGGCAGCAGTAGCAGCATAGCATGGCACACACAAGACAGTAGATTGGCTGTTTATGGGTAAATGTAGCAGTGGCAGATGTGTAGTATTAATAGTAGGGGCAGTATGAGATTAACAGGGAGGAGAAGTAGGTGTGGTGGTGGAGACAGCAGCAGCCGTATGGTACATATTGGCAGGCAGGAAAACATGGGCAGTGGTGTGATGACAGTAGCAGTAGCCATATAGTCATCATGGTAGACAGTAGAGATGAGAAAATCTTCCAAGATTCAATTCTTTTCGGATTTGCTGAATTTTTCAAAACGTTCTGAATCTATTTGTTATGAATCGAGATGAGCAAATCGAAGTTGAAGACAAATTTGATCTGAATTTCAGTAAAAATGTGATTTGTCCCAAAGTCAAATTCCCTCATGCTTCGGGCTAACAAACTGCATTTTTTCTAAAATGGCTTCTGACTTCTGAGGAAGTAAGAAGCCCGAGAATGAAGGATCACCCATAATGAAATGCAGATAGCCAATTAGGAGATAACCAGCCCCTGTAATGTCACAGCCCTATAAAAAAAACCTCATCTTGCCTGGTCTCCTCCATTTTCTAGTGAATTTAGTGCAGGGAGAAATGTGGCAGGCACTAGGGAGAGTATTTAGAAAAGACTTATTAACCAAAAATTACTATTGAGCAGTTCAGGGAAAGATTATTGATGTAACAGCGGCTGCTGTGAGCCACTATTCCCCTGCTTACCACCGCGGTCCTGGGCGCATCATCTCAAGTGACATCAGAGACCCCCAGCCAGGAATTGGTGGGTTCCTCTGAAACCATGCTTAGTTTGTATGGCCTAGGAACAAGCTCTGTGCTCCCACCTGTCCTAAACCTGCCACTTTCATTTTATGTTCATTATGCTCAAGAAGTATTATATGCCGTCGGCTCAGCTCCTCTTTTCAGTGAGCACGAGATTCTAGAGGAAAGTCAGCAGCTACTGCCCAACCAGGATGTGGAGGAGAGATCAGCTGCTTCCTCTGGTAGGCGGGCAAGTCCCTGATGTAAAGTCGTATACGGACCTGCACTCTTTGAAACAGGTAAAGTCACTTTCCTTATGGGGTGTATGCCATCAGGAGACGTCAGAATCCTCCTCAAATCCACCAGATTGAAATTGAAAATAAGGATTAGGGAACACATCGGAAATTTTAAAAAAGAACTGGAGACACATAGTGCATCTACTCATTTTAAAAAATATCATGAAAAAAACCCTAGGGGCTTGAGCATTATGGGAGTGGAGCTGGTGAGGAGTAGATAGAGAGGGGTAAAAAATATATTAGTTTGAAAGAACAACATGGATTTTTAACATGCAAACACTAAATCCGAGAACTCTCAATATAGAGTGGGATATCATGCCGGTTTGCATGTAATAATAGTTAATCTTTTGCTATTTGTATTGTGTTGAGTGTTGTATTATTGGTATCTTAATGGGTTACGAGATCTATGGGAAACTATAGCATCACTGGCAGATATGAGTAATTACCTATTTTGTGTCTCCACATCATGGGAAAAGGGTGAAGAGATTTCAAGGTAATTTAGATGGGAAGGAGGAGTTAAATAGGGCAAAATTATGTTATATAGAAAGTGTTATCCATGGATATGTGAATTATCAGAATTTGTCTAGTTATTTTTTATTTAATTTTATTTGATTATATAATTTAAATCAAATCAAATCACAGTTACCAGATACAAGGTTGTACTTCTGAAAGAAAGATACATCACTGCCTATATAGACGTTAAAATAAAACAATCAATCTTTATTAATGAGTCTGTTCTAAAATAGGAGTGGCACCCAGTCACAGGTCCATTGTACAAAAGTCGCCCCCAAGAAATTGCCCTATTGGAGTATTGTAGCAGCTACAAGTGGGAGTAGCTACATACAAGTCCCTAAAGTGTGCCAAAAGAGCTGGGGGATAGCATCGCCAGAGCAAAGTACAGGACAGTGTAGATCTGGTGTCAGACAAAGTAGCCCCTATGATACATGAGGGGTAACAAAAGTCAGGGCAAAGGGCGATGTAGACCTGGAGTCCCAGCACAACCAGTGTTGTGGCACTTCACAGATTCCCACTGGTGATAGCACTATACTGGAGCACAATAGTGCCCCGGTAGCACGGTAATATATATTGCTGTTATGCCACCTGCTGGTGTATCTATTGGGTTAGATGGGATGCCCCTGAAGAAGCACAGCGAAACCTGGGTTGGGCGATTGTTTTATATACTACATGCATGCATTGTTTGAGTGGTTTTATGTAAGTTATTAAAGTGTCTTTGTGTGAATCCCCTGGTTTATCGATCTGTGCTATGTCTTTGTTTCTTTGAGGATGAAGCACACGGAGGGTTTTGGCCATCCATCTGTGAGTACAAGCCATTTCCAATTGAAAGATAAGAAGCTGGTAGCAGGAAAGAATCTGGTGGAGGCAGTACACCCTGTAAGGAAAGTAACTTTACTTGTTTCAAAGAGCTTAGTTCCACTTTATATTGAAAGCAGAAATAGGCACATTCCCACGGTTGGACCTTGCAGCCTTCTGTGAACACAATCCTACAAATAATGAACTCTATTTGCAATGAGCCAATCCTTGAGCCTATCAGTGTTTGCTAAAGTTCACAGCAGCGCCAACAAGTGGAGCTATAACTACAGTCAAGGACGATATCTGTCCTTTATGGCCCAGTGGGTAAATGCAGTTCCTGCCCAGACACACCAGCAACTTGGACAGGTGACGGCACTGCCGCCTCCACATTCTGACGTTGTGAGTCCTGTGCTAATGTCCTCCTCTGCCTCCTCATCCTCCACCTTGTCAGCCCTGCATCAAGGAGGGTTCAGCCATGCGCCTGCATGGCACAAGTCTTTAATCTGGTTGTAAATTGGTTTCTGAAGTTTTCCACCCATCTCCAAGACATCCAGGAAACTGTACATGCACTTCAGCCACCCTTACACTGCAAAGAACACCCTTCTTGAGCTGCAAAGGCAGAATAGTGTTTACCAACATCGCCTAATATGCAACACTTCCATCAGTTAAAACTCCAACCTCCACATAACATAGTAACATATATAAGTCCGAAAAAAGACATCTGTCCATCCAGTTCGGCCTGTTTTCCTACAAGTTGATCCAGAGGAAGGCAAAAAACCCCTGTGAGGTAGAAGACAATTTTCCCCACTTTAGGGGAAAAAAATTCCTTCCCGACTCCAATCAGGCAATCAGAATTACTCCCTGGATCAACGACCCCTCTCTAGTAACTATAACCTGTAATATTATTACACTTCAGAAATACATCCAGGCCTCTCTTGAACTGTTTTAGTGAACTTACCATCGCCACCTCCTCAGGCAGAGAGCTCCATAGTCTTACTGCTCTTACCATAAAGAATCCTCTTCCATGTTTGTGTACAAACCTTCTTTCCTCCAGACGCAAAGGATGTCCCCTCGTCACAGTCACAGTCCTGGGGATAAATAGATGATGGGAGACATCTCTGTCCTGACCTCTGATATATTTATACATAGTTATTAGATCTCCCCTCAGTCGTCTTTTTTCTAAAGTGAATAAGCCTAATTTTGATAATCTTTCTGGGTACTGTAGTCCACCCATTCCAGTTATTACTTTAGTTGCCCTCCTCTGAACCCTCTCCAGCTCTGATATGTCTGCCTTGTTCACAGGAGCCCAGAACTGTACACAGTACTCCATGAGTGGTCTGACTAGTGATTTGTAAAGTGGCAGGACTATGTTCTCATCACCGGCATCTATGCCTCTTTTGATGCAACCCATTATCTTATTGGCCTTGGCAGCAGCTGTCTGACACTGGTTTCTGCAGCTTAGTTTGCTGTTCACTAAAATTCCTAGGTCCTTTTCCATGTCAGAGTTACCCAGTATTTTACCATTTAGTATGTACTGGTGACTTGCATTATTCCTTCCCATATGCATAACTTTACATTTGTCAGTGTTAAACCTCATCTGCCCAAGACTCCAGTCTATCCAGATCCATCTGTAGCAGTGTACTGTCCTCTTCTGTGTTAATTACTTTACACAGTTTAGTGTCATCTGCAAAAATTGATATTTTACTGTGCAAGCCTTCTACAAGATCATTAATAAATATATTGAGGAGAATAGGGCCCAATACTGACCCCTGTGGTACCCCACTAGTTACAGTGACCCAATTTGAGTATGTACCATTAATAACCACCCTCAGTTTTCTATCACTGAGCCAGTTACTTACCCACATAGAGACATTTTCTCCCAGGCCAAGCATTCTCATTTTATATACTAACCTTTTATGTGGTACAGTGTCAAATGGAGAAGTCCAGATATACGACATCCATTGATTCTCTGCAGTCCAGTCTAGAACTTACCTCCTCATAGAAACTGATTAAATTGGTTTGACATGACCAAACCTTCATGAAGCCATGCTGATATGGAGTTATTTGCTTATTTTCATTGAGGTACTCCAAGATAACATCTCTTAGAAAACCCTCAAACAGTTTACCCACGACAGATGTTAAACTTACCGGCCTATAGTTTCCGGGCTCTGTTTTTGGACCCTTTTTGAATATTGGCACCACATTTGCTATGTGCCAATCCTGTGGAACACTCCCTGTCAGTGTAGAGTCCTTAAATATCAGAAATAAGGGTCTGGCGATGATATTACTTAATTCTCTTAGGATACGGGGATGTATGCCATCCGGTCCTGGCGATTTGTCTATTTTAATCTTTTTAAGACACAGTTCTACTTCTTCCTAGGTCAGACAGGGCACTTTTAATGGGGAATTTACTTTTATATTCTGCATTTCATCTGACAGTTTATTTTCCTCAGTGAATACAGTGGAGAAAAAGATATTTAGTAGCTTTGCTTTCTCCTCATCGCTCTTTGCAACTCCCCCCTCATTACTCTGCAAGGGGCCGACACCTTCAGGTTTATACTTTTTACCATTTATATAATTAAAGAACATTTTAGGGTTAGTTTTACTCTCTTTGGCGATTAATCTCTCGGTCTCTAGTTTGGCTGTTTTTATTTGTCTTTTACATATTCTATTTTTTTTCCTTATAGTTTTCAATGCCTCCTCGCTCCCCTCCTCTTTTAGTGATTTAAATGCTTTCTGTTTGTCATTTATTGCTTTATTTACAGTTCTGTTTATCCACATTGGTTTTTTCTTGTTCCTTAACCTTTTATTCCCATAAGGTATGTACCTCTCACAATTAGATATTAGGATGCTTTTAAAAATATCCCATTTTGTGGCTGTATTTTTATTTTTGAGGACTTTGTTCCAGTTAGTTTGGCCTATGGCCTCTCTTAGTTGGCTAAATTTAGCTTTTTTAAGTTTGGTATTTTTGTTCCTCCCTGAAGAAACGCTCTTTTGAATGACAGTTGGAAGGTTTTTATATTATGGTCACTATTTCCCAGGTGTCCCCCAACCTGCACATCTGTTGTTCTGTCAGGTCTTTTGGTTAATACTAAGTCCAGTATGGCCGTCCCTCTAGTCGGGTCCTGAACCAGTTGGGAAAGGTAATTGTCTTTGGTTATTTCCAAGAACCTTTTTCCTTTATGAGATATACAGGTTTCAGTTTTCCAGTCTATATCTGGGTAGTTGAACTCTCCCATAATAACAACCTCATTATGATTTGCCACCTTGTCTATTTCGTTTAGAAGTAGATTTTCTATGGGCTCTGGTATATTAGGGGGTTTATAATAAACTCCTATTAGTATTTTATTATTGTTTTTGGCTCCATTTATTTCTACCCACAGTGACTCCACATCTTCATGTCCCTCACTTATATCTTCCCGCAGTGTGGGCTTTAGACAGGACTTTACATAAAGGCAGACCCCTCCCCCTCTCCGGTTTTGGCGATCCTTTCTAAACAGACTGTAACCCTGTACATTAACTGTCCAGTCATAGGTATCATCCAGCCATGTCTCAGTTATTCCCACTATGTCATAGTCCTCCTCATACATAACTAATTCCAGTTCACCAATTTTATTAGTCAGGCTTCTGGCATTAGTGTACATACACTTAAGCGATCTATGTATATTTTTTACCCCCCTTTTTGAATTACTATTACCTGTGAAGTGAATATCCGGCATTTTTGGGTTACTTTGGTTGATGTTTTGCCCAATATTCTCCCTACATTCCTCACTAAACCCAACCCCCACTAACCCCCCACTCTCCCCTCCTATGACCCACTCTCTAACTACACTATCTACCCCCTTAATAGTATTACCCCCCACCCTCGCCCCAGATCCTAGTTTAAAAGCTCCTCCAGCCGTCTAACCATTTTTTCCCCCAGGGCAGTGGCACCCTCCCCATTAAGGTCTCTACTGTAGAGTCTATAGCCGACAGAGAAGTCGGCCCAGTTCTCCATGAACCCAAACCCTTCCTTCCTGCACCAGCCTCGGAGCCACTTATTTAACTCCCTAATCTCCCGTTGTCTCTCTAGTGACGCTCGTGGCACTGGTAGTATTTCTGAAAACACTACCTTGGAGGTCCTGGACTTGAGCTTCTCTCCTAGTTCCCTAAAATCATTTTTAAGGACCTTCCATCTCCCCCTGACTTTGTCATTGGTGCCAATGTGTACCATGATCGCCGGGTCTTCCCCAGCCGCACCCAGCAATCTGTCAATCCGATCCGCGATATGCCGAACCCGAGCACCCGGGAGACAACACACTGTGCGGCATTCACGGTCTCGGCGACAGATGACCCTGTCTGTCCGCCTGTCTGTTGGACTGACTATATTAGCAGAGGAAGGTCACAAACAATTTCTTGATGATGCAGGTGGATAGGAGCATGCCCCTGTGTAGCTTTGGCATTAGCCAGTAGCAGCTCATGAGTGTTTGCTTAGGCCCTTTTAGGAGGCCAATTTATTTGTCAGTTGCCAGGAGTATGAGATGAATGACGTCATTCCACTCCTTCACATCCTGGAGCAGATGCTGAGAAATCTGGCTGACCAAGGGACAGGAGATGTGGCGCCTACATCTCATGGCCACAGAGCCCTGTGGAGGCTGAACTGGAGGAGGAGGACATTCACGCACAAGCAATGTATATAGAAATGGGTGTTTTTTCTGCACAAGTGACAGGAGAGAAGCAGAAGGAGTTAGAGGGCTATGATAAACACCAGGTTGATGACCCCGAAACATTGTGGCAGTATGCAGTAGAGATGGAGACAGGAAGTCCTTCCGAGTCCCTTGCACAAATTCTCAGATGCATGAGTTGTTTGCATAGTGACAGCCGTGTTACCACAATTCGTCAATATCGAGACATCCTATGGCGACTGCCTATGTGCACCATCGCCAATCCCCAGAAGGTCTGACTGGGGGGCCCCTCTGCACTCATGTTCCACTGACATAGCAGCTGGAGGGGATTAGGGGGCAGGAGCAGCATCAGCTCCATCAGCAGCAACTTATGTTTGGAGTCTCTACTAATTCTTTACCCGCCTAGTGAAAAAAACACCCACTAGCACCAGCAAGACATGGAGCAGAACCGGAACCAGCAGGTGGTGGCATAACTGGACTACTGGACAGTCAAACTTGATTTGTGGCCACAACTTGTCGAGTTCGCCCTGGAAAAGCTTTCCTTCCTGGCCAGTAGTGTGGCATCAGAAAGGATGTTTAGTGCAGAACTCGCCTTTCCACCCAAAATGTGCAGAGACTGACCTTTGTGAAAATGAATCAGGTGTAGATCATCCAGGATTTCCAGATTTCCACGCTCCAGTACCTGATGCATCAGACTAGATAATTCTGGGTGCCACACCCAAACTTTGTCAAAAAAGACCTGTTTCTTCTGGCCACCTGCTTCAAGCACTATTCGGATGCTGCCACCTGTCTGATGCCACACACCTGCTGCCTCTGCTGCCATGTTCTCCTAATGCCACCCATCATTATGTGCTGTTACTGCCACTGCTGTTTCCCCTTCCTCCTCACTCTGTAACTGGGCCACTGTGTTGACTCCTCATGTGGTTGCCACCTCACCACTCTTTAACTGGGCCACTGTTTTGACTCATCATGCAGTTGCCACCTTGCCACTCTTTAACTGGGCCAATGTGTTGACTCCTCATGCTGTTTCCACATCACCACTCTTTAACTGGGCCATTGTGTTGACTCATTATGCTGTTTCTACCTCACCACCCTGCGCTTTTCATCATGTTGTCTCCTTATGCGGTTGCCACCCTCACCTCTCAGTTACTGACCACTATGTTGACTCTTCATGCTGTTTTCACATCACCACTCTTTAACTGGGCCATTGTGTTGACTCATCATGCTGTTTCTATCTCACCACCCTGCGCTTTTCATCATGTTGTCTCCTTATGCGGTTGCCACCCTCACCTCTCTGTTACTGACCACTATGTTGACTCCTCACAGTGGCGTAACTACAACTGACTGGGCCCCACAGCAAATTTTTGCACGGGGCCCCCCTCCCAGCAACTTCTTTGCAACCCCCACTCCTGTGGTTAGTCAAGATTGAGTTCTCAGACAAAGCACAACAGTTGAGGGGGCCCTGACAAAAAAATATTTTAGTTTTCCTCCTGAGGGGCCCCTTGGGGGTCTGGGCCCCAAAGCAGCTGCTTCCCCTGCTTCCCCTATAGCTACGCCCCTGACTCCTCATGCTGTTGTTACCTCATCTCTCTGTAACTTGGTGACTATGTCGACTCCTCATGCAGTTGTCACCCTATCCATAATGTTACTGGGCCACTGTGTTTACGCCTTATGCAGTTGCCACCTCACCACTCTGTCACTGAGCACTATGTTGACTTCTCATGCAGTTTCCACCTCACCAATCTTTAATTGGGTCACAATGTTGACTTATCATGTGGTTTCCTCTTCACTACTCTGTACCTGGGCCACAATGTTGACTCATCATGTGGTTACCACCCTCCCCATCATGTAACCGGGTCACTGCTTGACTCCTTATGCAATTGACAGCTCACCACTCTGTGACTGTGCCATTGTGTTGACTCCTCATTACTCTATGATGGGTCCACTATTGTCCCAGTTTGGCCTTGTTGACATCACCATTTATTTTACTCTTTACTCAGATCTGTCAGAAGGATGGAAAAATGAGAAACATGATTTATCATGATTTGGATCAGCCATAAGACCTGTATCACACGGTCTCTATTTTGCATCATTATATGCTCATGATTTGGAAGCCAAAAGCAGGAGTGGGTGCAAAACACAGAAGACATGCAACCTTTACACTCATGTGTCGTCTCTGTTTTGGATCCACTCTTGTTTTTTTTTTTTCCTCAACAATACTGATAGATGCTGACCATGTGATTATGGATGCTCAAAAGACAGGATCTTTTTTTGGGGGGTGGGTCTTATGATGGATCAGAAGAAGGACAAAATGAACAGTGACATCAACACAAACTTACTGCTGATACCCTCTCCACTCATGGGGGCACTGCTTGCATCAGCATGTAACAGAACAGGTTTTGTAGAAATCTATGTGGAAGCTGATGACTGTGTAAAAGAAGTGTGCTCTTTCACTTTACAGTAGAATCTTGGATGACTACATGGATCTTTATACCTGGCACTAACATTGAAACATTTGGTCATCTCTAGTGGTAGTAGTAGTAGTAGTAGAGACAGATGCAACGCATTAATAGTGGTGGCAATAGGGGATCAGCAGCACAGAGTGTTAGCTGCAATGGTGGTTGTGGTAAGTGGCAAAAACAACAGCAGCTTTTATATTTTACATGTTGGCAGGCAGGCAGATGGCAGCAGTGCCATGATGGTGGCCGTCACATGATAACAACAGCAACAGCAGCAGGTGTGGTCGTCGTAAGGCACATGATGGTCAGCAGGACAGCAAGAGGGGCAAGATGAGGCACCGTCAGATGCACGAGTGTGTCATACCAAACGGATCCGTCCCCACTGACTTGCAGTCGGGTGATTAGGACGGATCCGGATGGCTGCGCCCATGCGAGCGCAGGGGATCCGAGCACTATAGTGCTCGTTACGAGCATGTTCGCTCAACTCTACTGCTATTGATTATTTACTTTGGGAATAATGCAGTAATGATTCTGGTAAGGTTTGTCTACTGTGTTATATGTGTTTAAAAATGTATGTGGTCATTTATCAAACTGGTGTAAAGTAGAACTGACTTTTTTGCCAATAGCAACCATCATATTCTATCTTTTATTTTCCAAAGGAGCTGTCAGAAATGAAAGGTGGAATCTGATTGGTTGCTATGGGCAACTAAGCCAGTTCTATTTTACACCAGTTTGATAAATCTCCCCAGTAGTTATTGAAAAAAATATCTCTCTCCACTGTAAAACATATGTTTTAAACCTGAAATGTGATTATCACTCCCCCCAACAAAATCAATATAACAATGCAGGAAAAACCGGTGTAAGATTTGCATACTGTGATATTTGCCTGTCACAATACTAAGTGAAAACAGTGATTCTCTATACTATATAATACATGTTGTATACTTTTAATGCGATTATTCTCCTGTCCACAACACCAATGTAAAATTTCTGTCTACGGTGAATTTAGGTCTAAGTTCACTTGTATAACAATGTTCTTATTGCCGTAAAATATTAAAATTAGAAATGAGCAAATTTTTCAAAAATTTGATTTGGCCGGTTCACCGAGTTTTCGGAAAATATCCGATTCGATCCAAATTTATTTGTGGTGAATCGCGTTAAAAAGCAACTATTTCCTGGCTGCAGAGAGCCTGTATAGTGGTGTAGAACATTGTGCCTTACAGTAACACACATAGGGAGTCTGCTGTGGTAGTTAAACAATACTATGAGTCAGTATGACATGCAGATGACAGGAGTCACTCTTAGAAACAATGCACATTTCACTTACTTGCACAGTTATAGGGCTAAAACTGACTAAATAACTCAAGTGTGAACTCTTACAGGTCGATGTTAGCTTCAAGAAGAAGTGCACTCCTTTTACACCATCGTCAGCTGATTCCACATAGATGCCTACAGAATCTGTTCTATTAAATGCTTACACAAGTAGAGCCCCCCCCCCCCCCCGACAGAGTGGAGAGGGTGTCAGCAGTAAGTTTGTGTTGACGTCATTGATTATTTTGCCCTTCCTCTGATCCATCAGAACAATAACCCCCCCCCCAAAAAAAAAAAATGGATCCTGTCTATTGAGCATTTGCTGACCCACTGACATGGCGGTGAGGTAGCAGCAGCATGAGGAGACCACAGAGTGGCCCAGTGACAGAGTGTTGAGGTGGCAGCAGTATGAGGAAACCACTGAGTGGCCCAGTGACATAGTGATGAGGTGGCAGCATGAGGAAACCACAGAGTGGTGATGTGGCAGCAGCATGGGGAGACCACAGATTGGCTCAGTGACATCGTTCTGAGGTGGCAGCAGCATGAGGAGACCACCAGAGTGGTCACAGTCTCTCCCTGCACTAGGCTCACTGGAAAATTGCGGAATCCAAGATGGCTGAGGCTATTTATAAGGCTGTGACATCACAGGGGCTGGTTGGCTGCTGATTGGCTGCATGTATGGCATTGTGGGTGATCCCTCATTCCCAGAGTCCTTTGCTCTATGTCCTAACATGTGCAGCAGCCATTTTAAGAAAAAATGTGATTCGTTACCATGAAATGTGAGGAAATTCGGCTTCAGTGTGAATCAAATTTTTCCTGAAATTCGAATCAAATTCCACTTCATCAACTTCCATTTGCTCATCTATAAAGCTGAAGAAATGTCTCAAATGTTTCATTTTTTCCCCCATATTAAATCACAGACAAAATCTAATTCTTCATTATTAATGGAATATGTCATTTTTCCTTGATTACATCTTTACATTTTAAGTCTATCCCAACCTCCAGTGTGATAGTATGGTGGAAGTCTTTAAAGATAGAGACCGCTGGTGAATGGAGCAGGAACCATAGCTGCCAGATTTCTGCTGTTTCATACAGTAGAAACTCAGGGCTAATGCCTATGATAGGTGATAATGCCAATAAAACCCAGCCTATTAGAATTAATTACCTGCATGTCTGATCTACACATGCTGGTATTAACTCAGAAGTGTGCACTTCTGGGTTTTTCACCCTTTAGATGCCTTGATCATGGCATCTAAAGGTTGTAATGTCCACGACTGGTATTATTGCCAGTCAACAATGTCAAAGTAAACATCGGCAAGAACATGATAATTTACTTTTACAATGGCTTTCATCACGAGATTACTCTACAACATGTGTTATCAGAGTCAATTTTAGCTCCGCTATATCTGTACCTCTATAAGGCTGAGTTCACACTTCAGTTATATGATCACTTATTTCCATCAGTTATTGTGACCCAAAAGCAGGGGTGGGTCAAATACACAGAACAGGTGAATATTAGAGATGAGCAAGCATGCTCGTCTGAGCTTGGTGCTCGTTCGAGTATTACGGTACTCGTAAGTGCTCGCTGCTCGGACGAGTATCTCGCCATGCTCGAGGAAATGGCATCTCACGCATTTTGAATTTTTGGTGCCTATAAACTCAGCCAATCACAAGCCAGGAGACTCTGCGGTACACCCAGCATCACATGGGGCCCTTACATGTCGATAGCAGGGGTTGACTGGCCTGATCAGGTGACCCTGGAATATACTAGTGACTGCCCGCGGTGCTCGGCTCAGATGCTGTCTGGATGTGGTTAGGGACAGATCTGCTGCGTTTCAGGGAGAGTGTTAGGGCCTGGATTTAGTTCTATGTTAGGCAGGAGTGATATCGAAAGAACCCAACAGCCCTTCTAAGGGCTACAAGACAATTTTTTTTGTCTCCTGGCCTGGCTGGCTGACACTAGTAGTGCAGCTATCCCAATATAGAACATTTTTTTTTTTTTTTATTGTTTTATCTCAGTGATACAAATCCATTTCATACAGCTTTGTGGAACCATTCTGTGTGTCACAGTTCAGCTGTCCACTCACCACAAACCACAATCCGTATTTTCTGTCCAGGTGACCCATACTGTACGTCACGTAATCAAATACGGTCTTTTGCTTTCACTGATACAGCTACATTAGAAAAATCTCTGTGCGACATTTGTCTGGGTTGCAGTCAAAATAGCAACAGTCAGCAGGGGCTGAGTTTGCTCTCTGATAGTTTCTGCACGTCACGTAAAAAAAAAAAATATATATATATACATATATATATATATATATATATATATAAAATATAAAAAAAAAAAAAAAAAAGTTTTTTTGTTGTTTTATCTCAGTGATACAAATCCATTTCATACAGCTGTGTGGAACCATTCTGTGTGTCACAGTTCAGTTGTCCAGTCACCACAAACCACAATCCATATTTTCTGTCCAGATGACACATTCTGTACGTCACGTAATTGAAAAAGGTCTTTTGCTCTCACTGATACAGCTACATTACAAAAATCTCTGTGCGACATTTGTCTGGGTTGCACTTAAGCAGACCAAGTCTGCCTAATCTAATAGTTTCAGTGTAATTGCTCTATACTGCACGGTACGCAATAACATACGTAATTTAGCTCTAACTTATCCACCTATATACAAACCACAATCCGTATTTTCTGTCCAGGTGACCTATACTGTACGTCACGTAATTAAAAAAGGTCTTTTGCTCTCACTGATACAGCTACATTACAAAAATCTCTGTGCGACATTTGTCTGGGTTGCACTTAAGCAGACCAAGTCTGCCTAATCTAATAGTTTCAGTGTAATTGCTCCATACTGCACAGTACGTAATAACATACGTGATTTTGCTCTAACTTATCCACCTATATATTTTCTTGTTCAGATTGAACAAGTTTGTGGGTTTCAATACAGCAGGCCCATTTTTTTTTTGTACATATAATAGAGTTGTATACAGAAAATGTTGAACCCCAGAGCTAAGGGTCGAGGGCGTGGGCATTCAATTACTGCAGGGGGCAGAGGCCGTGGTCCTGGGCAGGGTGAGACAGTACCTGCTGATGAGGGAGCAGGGGAACATCGCAGAGCTACACTCCATAGCTTCATGTCTCAACTTACAGGGACACGTGGTAGAGGACTGTTGAAACCACAAAAGTGCGAACAGCTGATGTCGTAGATTGCGGACAATGCTTCAAGTAATTTGTCCACCAGTCAGTCTTCCACGCAGTCCACCCACGTTACCCAAGGGAGCACTCCTCTGGCTCCTCCACCTCAACCTCCTTCCTCCCAGTCTGCCCCCTCCCAGGAAAATTTGGAATGCGATCCGGCATACTCTCAGGAACTGTTTTCTGGACCCTTCCCATAGTCACAAACCACTTCTCAGGTTGCTGCTGACCTCTTTCCCAATGCCCAAGTTTTCCAACTGTCGCAGTCTGTGGGTGATGATGATGATGACAATGTTGACTTAGTGGAAGAAGTGTGTAAAGAGGTGTCGGACGATGAGGAGACATGGTTGTCAGACAATGGTGAAGTAGGTGTCAGGGCAGGAAGTCCGAGGGGGGAGCAGACTGAGGAATCGGAGGATGACGAGGTGACTGACTCAAGCTGGGTTGATAAGCCGAGTGAAGACAGTGCTTCTGAGGCGGAGGCGAGTGCTGCACCAGAACAGGTTGGAAGAGGCAGTGGTGTGGCCAGAGGGAGAAGCAGGGCCAGAGCAGGTACATCAGCAGCAACTGTTTCACGTAGTGAAGCTCCCGTGGCGAGGCCTAGATGTTCGCAAGTCTGGAGGTTCTTTAAAGAAAGTGAGGATGACCGACTGTGGTGTGCAACCTGTGCCACACCAGGATCAGCAGGGGTGCCACCACTACAAGCCTAACCACCACCAGCATGCGCAGGCATATGAGTGCTAAACACCCCACTCAATGGAACCAAGGCCGTTCACCTCCTGCGGGTCACACCACTGCTCCCTCCTCTGTGTCACTCGCTGCCTCTGCTAGTCAACCCCCTGCCCAGGACCCCGGCACGAGCGCCTCCCGCCGGAAAACCACACCTTCGCCTCCACGATCCGCCACAGCATCCACCAATGTGTCCCAGGGCAGCGTTCAGCTGTCTTTACAGCAGACGCTGGAGCGCAAGAGGAAATACAGTTACACCAACCCACATGCCCAAGCCCTCAAAGTCCACATCTCTAAATTGCTGAGCCTGGAGATGCTGCCCTATAGGCTGGTAGAGACCGAGGCCTTTCACAATCTCATGGCGGTGGCTGCCCCCCGGTATTCGGTCCCCAGCCGCCACTATTTTTCCCGATGTGCCGTCCCATCCCTACACCAGCACGTGTCACAGAACATCATTCGTGCCCTGACCAACGCTGTTTCTGAGAAGGTCCACCTAACCACGGACACGTGGACAAGTGCTGCCGGGCAGGGACACTATATATCACTGACGGCACATTGGGTTAACTTGGTGGAGGCTGGGACCAAGACTGACCCTGGGGCCGCTCATGTACTGACCACACCGAGGATTGCGGGGCTATCTCGGTCA
>ONZH01010776.1:0-21105 GCA_900303285.1 Rhinella marina | reverse complement strand
TAGTAAACCAACAAGCACCCTGAACCTGATTCAACAAATCAGGAATAAGGGGCAACGGGTACCGGTTTTTAACAGTAATTTTATTGAGTTCCCTGTAATCAATACAGGGCCTCAACCCTCCATCCTTTTTCCCGACAAAGAAAAATCCTGCCCCCATGGGAGAAACAGAAGGCCGGATGTGACCCTTGGCCAGACTCTCCTTGAGATAATCCCTCATAGACTGACGCTCTGGAGTAGAGAGATTATAGATACGGCCCTTGGGATATCTGGACCCCTCAATAATATCGATGGCACAATCATATTGCCGGTGAGGAGGGAGGAACTCAGTCTCGGACATGGAGAAAACGTCCGAAAAATCGTTGATGTACTCAGGTAAGAAAAGAGACTCAGTGGTACCTCCCAACTGCAATACAGATTTGCAACACTTGTCACAATTCAGCCCCCATTTCTCTAATTCACCTGTTGACCAATTGATTACAGGATTGTGGTCCTGCAACCAAGGTAAACCAAGAACTAGGTCAGCAGGTAAATTTTTTAAAACCCAAAAAACAACATTTTTCGGAATGCGAAATCCCAACCGTCAGGGTCACACTAGGGGTACAGAACTCGATCCTCCCATTATTTAGGGGAGTGGAGTCGAGGGCGATAATTTGAATACCCTCCCTTAAAGGACCATCGGTAAACCCACAGACTGTACAAAATCAAAATTAATAAAATTAGTAGCAGAACCAGAGTCCACAAAAGCCTTTCCAGAACCCCTGAATTGATCATATGCAATGGAGATGGGTACTAAAATCTTTCTCCTTACCACTGCTGGGGTTACCTTACTTCCCACCGGAGATCTCCTAGAGGGCGGAAGTTTTGGACACTGCTGGAGCCAGTGGTTCACCTCACCGCAGTAGAAGCAGGCTCCCTTTAAACGTCTTTGGTTCTTCAGGATACCTCCTAACTGCATGGACTCTGGGACCTTGGCAGGAGGTGGACTCAGAGGAGGAAACTCAGGCAGGACGACAGCTTGAGGAGTACTTGATCGTTCCCTCTGTCTTTCTCTCACCCGTCGATCCAGCTTAATAACTAAAGTCATGGTCGTCTCTAGGGAGTCAGGAGTAGGATAAGAAACCAGAAGATCCTTGAGTTGGTCTGACAGCCCCACCCTAAACTGGCTTCTCAAAGCTGGGTCATTCCACCCAGAGGAGACACACCACTTCCTGAACTCTGCACAGTAATCCTCTACTGGGCGGTTTCCCTGCTGAATGTTCCTGAGCTGAGTTTCTGCTACAGTGGCCCAGTCTGGTTCTTCATACAAAAAACCTAAGGCCTGGAAAAAGGCCTCCACAGACAACAGACATGGGGAGTCAGATGGCAATGAGAAAGCCCACTCCTGCGGATCCTCTTGCAGCAAGGAAATAATAATTCCTACCCGCTGCTGCTCAGAACCCGAGGAGTGTGGGCGTAAACGAAAATATAATTTGCAACTTTCCTGGAAAGAACGGAAAGTCTTTCGGTTACCCACAAACCAATCGGGCAACCTTATATGGGGTTCAATAATGGAGGGAGCGGCAGCGGGTGCAGTTTGCAGCTGCTCCTGGTGTTGGATTCTCTCGGCCAGATCCTGGATCATCTGAGCCATGTCACCTATATGATCCGTGAGAACCCGCAACGGCTCCATTTAGTATGGCCTGTGATTCTGTCACGGGGGAGACAAGGCCCTGTACTGAATACCCCCCCCGTTCTCTCCCTGCCTGCTTGCCTCAGTCGGCCCTAGGCGGCCGCGGACAACCACGGTGACGGTCCCTGCTCTGTATAAGTGCGCAGGGAGGGACAGGGAACAATAGGAGAGACAAACACAGACGAAACAAACACAATATTAGAATAGTCAGCAAGCCGGGTCATACACAGGAGATAACGTCAATACCGGGGGTGAAGCAAAGAGAGGTCGAAGTCCAAAGTCCAAGGTCAGGGTCAAACAGCAATCAAACACTAAGTCGCACAGCACTGATCAAAGTAGTAACGCTAATCACAGGCAATTAGGGAGGACAACTAGTGGCTTTAAATAGCCCTCCACTGGGTCATGTGACGGGGCCAGCGTCACACATGACCTCATTTGCATACCGAGCGCTGGCCAAACGTGACCAGCGCTCAAATATGCACCAAATTTGGTCATGTGGCGTGGCCAGCGCCACATGACCCAAAACCAGGTATATAATAAATGTTCTGAGCGCTGGTTGCCCAGACCAGCGCTCAGATGTCCCCGCCTGCTCGTTAACTAGGGGGGCAGGGAGGACGCCGGACGCGCTGTATCAGTGCGCGTGCCGGACCCTCTCCTGTGAGTGTCGTCATGGAGACGAGGACGCATCCTGCGTCCTCGCTCCGGCGCACTCCTGGGAGACCGGCGACACGGCAGAGGGGAAGAGCGCCGCCGGCTCCCCGTTACACGCACCTTTCCTTCTGCGCCCTGCTGTGTGCCCATACAGCAGTTTACTACCACATGTGGGGTGTTTCTGTAAATCGCAGAATCAGGGTAATAGTTTTTGAGTTTTGTTTGGCTATTAACCCTTGATATGTTACAGGAAAAAAATGGATTAAAATGGAAAATCTGCCAAAAAAAGTGAAATTTTGAAATGTCATCTCTATTTTCCTTTAAATCTTGTGGAATACATAAAGGGTTAACAAAGTTAGTAAAATTCGTTTTGAAAACCTTGAGGGGTGTAGTTTCTAAAATGGGGTCATTTATGGTGGTTTCTATTATGATAGCCCCACAAAGTGACTTCAGAACTGAACTGTTGCTTCAAAAAATGGTTTTGGAAAATTTCTTAAAAATTTTAAGAATTACTTCTAAAATTCTAAGCCTTCTAACGTCCCCAGAAAATAAAATTACATCTACAAAATGATGGTAACATAAAGTAGACATATGGGAAATGTAAAGTAATAACTATTTTGTGAGGGATCACTATCTGCCTTAAAAGCATAGAAATTCAAAGTTTGAAACTTACAAATTTTTCCAAATTTTCTGTAAATTTAGGATTTTTTTATAAATAAAGGCGATTTATATTGACTCAAATTTACCATTGTCGTGGAGTACAATGTGTCACAAGAAAACAATCTCAGAACGGCTTGGATAAGTAAAAGTGTTTCAAAGCTATTACCACATAAAGTGATACATGTCATATTTCCAAAATTTGGCCTGGTCCTTAAGGTGAAAAATGGCTATGTCATGAAGGGGTTAAAAGTTTTAATACTAAAAAATAAATGAAACGTCTCATAATTTTATGCCAGCTTTATTTTAACAGTGCCACATAGAATATCAAAAGAAAAACTGAGAAAATTACATGAAATGAGAAATAAAAAATAATTTGCATTTCTTTGAGGGAAATAAGTATTTGATCCCCTAGTAAAACCATGGCTAATGTTGGCTCTCACAGACCACTGACACACCCTAATCTCAGTGAAGTCGTTACCTGGATGAGAGACACCTGTCCCAAATTGTCACCTGTATAAAAGGCCACCTGCCAACAGTCTCAGTGACACTCCAACATCTCCACCATGGGCAAGACTAAAGAGCTGTCTAAAGATGTCAGGGACAAAATTGTTGACCTACACAAGGCTGGAATGGGCTACAAAGCCATAAGTAAGAAGCTGGATGAGAAGGTGACAACTGTTGGTGCAATTATTTGGAAGTGGAAGAAGTACAACATTACTGTCAATCGACCCAGGCCTGGAGCTTCATGCAAGATATCACCTCGTGGAGTCTCATTGATCATGAGAAAGGCTAAAAATCAGCCAAGAACTACACGGGAGGAGCTGAGTAATGATCTCAAGGCAGCTGGGACCACAGTCTCCAAAAAAACCATTGGTAATACACTGAGACGTAATATTTTAAAATCCTGCAGTGCACGCAAGGTTCCTCTGCTCAAGAAGGCTCACGTCCAGGCCCGCCTCAAGTTTGCCAATGAACATATTAATGACTCCGAGAGAGACTGGGAGAAGGTGCTGTGGTCAGATGAGACCAAAATTGAGCTCTTTGGCCTCAACTCAACTCGACGTGTTTGGAGGAAGAAAAATACAGAATATGACCCTAAGAATACCATCCCCACCGTCAAGCATGGTGGTGGAAGTATTATGTTTTGGGGGAGTTTTTCTTCTAAGGGCACAGGCCAACTTCACCGCATTGACGGGAAGATGAACGGGGCCATGTATCGCAAAATCCTGGGTGACAACCTCCTTGCCTCCGCCAGGGCACTGAAAATAGGTCGTGGATGGGTCTTTCAGCACGACAACAACCCAAAACATACAGCCAAGGAAACAAAGGAGTGGCTCCATAAGAAGCATATCAAGGTCATGGAATGGCCTAGCCAGTCTCCTGACCTCAATCCCATTGAGAATCTATGGAGAGAGCTAAAGCTTCGTGTTTCCAGATGCATGCCTAAAAACCTTAAGGATATGGAGATGATTTGCAGAGAGGAGTGGGCAAAAATTACTCCTGAAGTGTGTGCAAACCTTATAAAAAACTATAAGAAACGTCTGACTGCTGTGCTTGCCAACAAGGGTTTTGCCACCAAGTATTAAATGATGTTTTACTAGGGGATCAAATACTTATTTCCCTCAAAGAAATGAAAATTATTTTTATTTCTAATTTCATGTAATTTTCTCAGTTTTTCTTTTTATATTCTATGTGGCACTGTTAAAATAAAGCTGGCATAAAATTATGAGACGTTTCATTTATTTTTTAGTATTAAAACTTTTAAAGTCAGTGGGGGATCAAATACTTATTTCCTCCACTGTATATATAGGTAACCAAACAGTGTGATTGGGTGGGAAGCCACCTTTAGGGTCGGCTCCACCCCAATATGACATCATAGTGTGCATAGTGCTAATCAGCATTATTAGCCCTGAGAGGATAACCCAATGTGCAAAATTAGACAAAAAACTAATATAAAATAGTTACATACCACATTCGCATAAAGCAAAGTTCCCGAAGAGAGACAAGATCTGGCGTGCATGCTGGCGTTTCAGTTTCTCTACTGTGCATGCGCGATCAAAAGGGGGAGGGAGGATGGCCGCCCGCTGGAGATTAAGTTTAACATCCAACCTCCATATTTTTGTGTCTAGTTCAAAAATCCATTTCAGATCCAGTCTTGCCCTGCCCAGTCTTGTAGATTGGTTTAGCAATGAAATTGACTTGCATATATTTTTTAGGAGGATTAAATTGAGGGTATTTTTTGATGATTCTATTAAGACTGATAAGACAAAGATTGATAATACCACTGAACGTATTGTGTCACATGAAATGTTGAAATTACAGAATGTGGGTTTACGGAACAAGAATGATTTCCAACCACCTTTGAATAATAAGGTGGTTGAGACTATCTCTCTGGTCAGATCAGGGATCATGGACATCAGGCGTGAATACGCACAGTGTCATCATGCTCCCAATCTGAACAGAGAAAAGTGGGCAGCCCTATCCTCCCTTACTAACAAACAGGAATTGACCATAAAAGCGTCAGACAAAGGGGGAGCAATAGTTGTAATGGATACGTCCAAATACATTTTAGAGGTCAATAGATAGCTACAGGACACAGATGTTGACCAACAACTAGATGGAGACCCTAAATTTCTTATTATGCGCCAGATAAAACTCTTGGTAGATAACGCATTCGCTACTGACATCATTGACGAGAAATTACATGATTACCTTATTATACAACATCCGGTCACACCCCTACTATACATCTTGCCCAAGATACACAAGGATCTGTATAATCCACCGGGCCGTCCCATTGTCTCAGGCATAGACTCAGTTTTTTCACATGCTGCAATTTATCTCGACAGGCTACTGAGACCACATGCCATGGGGGCTATCTCCTACGTTTTGTTCAGCAACAAGTTCTATGTGCAGTGTCGGGGCACCACGATGGGGTCCAACGTGGCCCCGACATATGTCAACATATACATAATCCACGTTGAGGAATCGTTTATATACCCATCCACCCTCTATCAGTTTACTAGGGGGTGGATGAGGTATATAGATGATATTTTCCTAATCTGGAAAGGCTCCGTTCCACAACTTCAGGAGTTCCACAAGTTTATTAACTCCATACATCCAGATTTAAAATTCACCGTAGTATATTCACAGCATTCCATGCAATTTTTGGATACCTTGGTCTCCAAAAATTGTACAGGACAGTTCTTTAAAGACAGATCTGTATATCAAGCCGACAGACAGGAACAACATGCTCCTTTTTGATAGCTCCCATCCCAGAAACATGGTGGAATCCCTTCCCTACAGTCAATTACTGAGGGTCAGACGCATTGTGTCAGATGAGGAACTAATCAGTAGGCTGAATCTCATCAGTAACAAATTTATTGAACGTAGATACCCTAAAAACCTGGTTCAAAGACACCTGAAACGGGTGAAGGAACAAGGACACACACAATTACTTACACCTACACAAGCATGTGCTAGGGAGAAACATATACCTTTTGTATCTACATATACTCCAGCCAGCAGACGCATAACTCAGGATCTGAGACAGAACTTGCACATTCTCTCCAAATCCTTCCCAGGGATAGAGGAATTTCAGGCCCTGCCCCTCATGTCCTTTAGAAGATCTAGGAATTTAGGCGACAGACTGATTCATGCATATGTGACCAGTGACAGTAGACCAAAGATTTCTAAGATGGGCTGCTACCCTTGCTTGGGATGTTGCAATTGCAACAGTCTCATCAAGGGAAATACCTTCTCCCACCCAAGATCGGGTAAACTCTACAAGATTGCGAACTTTTATACCTGTTCATCGGACTTTGTTATTTATTTATTGCAATGACTATGTGGACTGTTATATGTGGGTGAGTCCACCCAGCCTTGTAAACTAAGAATTAATCAGCACAGATACACTATACGCAAACTGTTGTTGGGCAAACAAGAGAAAAAAGATGTCAATCAAATTGAACTATCAGTACCTGAACACTTTTTGAAGCTGAAACACAACGTCTCACAGTTGAGATACAGGATCATCGATGGTGTATCCCCCCTTCACAGGGGTGGTGACAGAGAACGTTTACTTAAAAGACTGGAGCTGAAATGGATTTTTGAACTAGACAAAATGGAACCCAAGGGTCTGAACCAGGAGTTCAGAGTGGGCTTTCTTTTCTAGGTTCCCCTCAGATTTTGCTTGATCTAGCTAGTGTATGATATATATAGACTTAAAGGGGTTCTCCGAGTTATATATATTGATGACCTATCCTCAGAATAGGTCATCAATATCAGATCGGCGGGGTCCGACACCCGGCACCCCCGCCGATCAGCTGTTTGAAGAGGAAGCGAGCGCGGTATCAGCGCTGCCTTCTCTTCACTGTTTACATGCTGGCCGACACAGGGGTAGTGGTGAGTAGGTGTAATTACACCTAACTGCCCCATTCATTTCAATGGAAAGAATCGCTTCCATAGACTTGTATGGAAGCGATTCTTCCCATAGAAATGAATGGGGTGGTGAGGTGTAATTACACCTACTCACCACTACCCCCGTGTCGGCCAGCATGTAAACAGTGAAGAGGAAACAGCGCTGATACAGCGCGCGCCTCCTCTTCAAACAGCTGATCGGCGGGGATGCCGGATGTCGGACCCCACCGATCTGATATTGATGACCTATCCTGAGGATAGGTTATCAATATATATAACTCGGAGAACCCCTTTAAGTTAGGTGCCCAGCTTGTAGCTGTGTTGTTATTATTAATTTTTGTCAATTTTAATCGCACCATAACTAATAATTGGTTCTTCTTATTTTTAGGACATACCACACTCATACGAATTTCCCCTAAGAGGACAGCTCTAGAACTTACTCTATTTATCACTCTCCACTGGAAGAACTTTCATAGACTTTGGACCTCTACGGTGACTTGGAGGGACGGTATAGACTAGAGTGTGTGGTTCATTGATAGTCTGACAGTGGTACCGTGGGACATGACCCATATATAATTTTAGGTTCGTTTGCACTGGGAGTGTTGGACTACATCTAGGGGGTTGGGCGTGTTCTACTAAATGTGGTGCATTCCTACCCCCTGACTTACTATGTCCCTCTATTACCATGGGGTCAAATACCCCGAGGCTGAATCTGTGTGTTTGGTCTAGCCATCCCCTCAACTGGCCTTCTCCCTGCATATTGGGTGGAAGGTATGCAGTGGGGCAGGCAGACGAGTGAGTGTGTGGTGACTGTCTAAAGCCCCCTATGACCAGAAATGACATCCATGGTCTTTAGCACTCATGACGTCATCTTTGACTGACCCAGCCTCTATTTAATGATTAAACTCTAAGCTTTGTCCCTTTAACCCAGTTATCGAACCCCCCTCTTTTGATAACTTGAGTATATTATAAATATTATTTACTATGGGTCGCTCCTTCTGAACTTTAATTTTACTAATATGCCACATATTCTTTCCTATGCCCTTTCTCTGATAAAGGGACCCCTTATTCAAACTAACAGAGGCCCCCTCTTCTTCATAATACGGGCCACTCCCATTTCCCAATACATTTTAGATGCCAGTTTGCTCCTGGGTGTCCTGGTTACCAAGATACGGCCCGCGCATGCGCTGCAGCTCACCTCCAATCCGATGGTACATTCTAGTGCCGGGACCAGAGGGTAACGCTCGTATGCGTTTAGGAATATTTCTCTGTCATTTCCTTTGGCGCTTAGCCTACTTGGAAACCAGTACATAGTGGGAACGTTTGTTATTATATGGATGTTGGATGTTAAACTTAATCTAATCTCAAAAGGTAACTGCCTCTATGTATATGGTTACATTAAAACATAACTTTTAATATAGATATTTAGAAAAACTAGAGATATAGGTAATCAGAGATAAGTTCCCTTATATAAGATATGAACAAAAATAGCCGTGCACCTAAGTACCTTTGATACAAGAAGGATACTAGAATATCAGTTGAAGGCAGAGCAACTCCATGCCTTCAAACCTTGAACAGACAATAGTTAGTGTGCGGCGGCACCAAATCAAAGAGGGATAACCCAACAGTCCTACCACAATCATGCAGGTGAAGTCGATAGTTCTTTGATTGGTCTTAAGCTCCCAGGTAATCCGGTATGGGTACGTCAGGAAAATGGTAAAAGGGGTAACCTATCACCATCCCTAGAAAGCCCTATAGGGGGGTGCTATCATGGCCCTGATAAAGCCTAACCATGGAGCACTCGCCCTGACAAGGGCGACCCCATCGGAACCTGTCCCTCCAATAGGAGACCCTGTATTGCCCTATAATAATTTCCCTACATGCACGTTTCACAAAGGGAGATGCTCATCAGGGGAGATAAACTTAATAATAGGGTACTAAGCAATCCAGTAAAGAACATTTACAAAAAGCAAAATGGGAAGCATCCAGGAAAATGCTGGAGACACTAATGGATAATGATGTCCCCCAAAGCAATTTAGGTTGGAGCTGATGGTGTCCAAACTAAAGTTAGGAGCAAGCTCTGGTGAGGACTGATGGTGTCCAAACCAGAGTGTGGGGCTCCCAGAGGGCTAGTCGGCAGATACTGTCAGCAATCGCTTACCTCAAACACCAGCCTTAAGAAGCCCCGCTGCCGGACTGCATTTCCTGCGTTACTGACATCACGTGACGTCACCCGCCCGAGATCTCGCGAGACTACGGGCACAACCTGCAGCATGTTGCCAGGAGACCGGGACGCGTCTCCGTGCACCTGAAGAACAGCATCCTAATTATCGGAGCTGTAATAGGTAAAAATCAAAGGCATTTGAAGCAGTAAATAAAATCTACAAAATGATTTCTGGCTAAATGGCATTAACAAGGTCAATTAGATCATTCCCTCAAATGTCTCAAATAGAGAGCACGAGAGATCATTCTACCACTAATGAAATAGGGTGGTATCTTCAAAGAAGGGGAGGCGGCAAAATCACCCATCGTGGAGACCTAAGTGTAAACTGTAGGTAAATAACCCTATCAAAGAGTTATATAAAGCAGCCAAAATTCAGTTGGTCATTTAGGCCTGTAGGGGAGGTCGTTTTAAGTTTGAAAATCCATCTTGCCTCTCTCTGCAAGATGATACGGTCCCAATTGCCACCCCTACAGGGAGGTTTGACAAGTTCAGTACCAAAAAAACGTAAACATCTGACGTCTCCATTATGCTCCTCATGTATATGACGGGAAACAGCCGTATCTTTGCGGTTAGCGACATTGCATAAATGTTCCCCTATGCGTCTACGAAATTCCCGCTTGGTCTTGCCAATATATTCCATTTTACAATAATATGTTATTTTATAAATCATTCCCCGGGTACGACAATTTATAAAGTCTTTAATCTGAAAAGTACGACCCAGATAAGAGCTGTGGAATGTTTTGGTCTGTTCTAGGGATTTACACGCCACACAACAACTACACCTAAACCCCCCAATCAGATTTGAGGTCAGCCAGGTGCTTTCCAATTCTGTCCTCCACTGGCAGAGTAGCCACCCACTGCCCTTGAAGAGGGGGATCCCTCTTGGACAGTATTTGAGCTTGCGCCAGAACTGTTCTGATGAGGGTCAATTCAGGAAGGAAGCCAAAGATTTGAGGGAGCATTTTAGGTCTAGGGGTTACCCTAACCATATCCTTAGATCCGCCTTTAATAAAGCCAAAGTTAGGGATCGGACGGAGCTTTTGGTTCCCAAAAAGAAAGAAGTGGTAGACCCCAAGATTCGGTTTATAACCACCTTCGATGGGGCCTCAACTCAAGCCAGAGCAATTCTTGAGCAGCACTGGCCGATCCTTTTAATGGATCCGGATATCAAGGCAGTGATTGAGGATTACCCCCAAATCACGTTCAGAAAAGGAAGCAGCCTCAGGGACTTGCTTGTACACAGCCACTATATCCTGATACCATCGGAAAGCACCTGGCTGACCTCGAATCTGAGTGGGTGCTTTAGGTGTAGTTGCTGTGTGGCGTGTAAATCCCTAGAACAGACCAAAACATTCCACAGCTCTAATCTGGGTTTTCAGATTAAAGACTTTATAAATTGTCGTACCGAGGGAATGATTTATAAAATAACATGGTATTGTAAAATGGAATATATTGGCAAGACCAAGCGGGAATTTCGTAAACGCATAGGGGAACATTTATGCGATGTCGCTAACCGCAAAGATACGGCTGTTTCCCGTCATATACATGAGGAGCATAATGGAGACGTCAGATGTTTACATTTTGTTGGTATTGAACTTGTCAAACCTCCCTGTAGGGGTGGCAACTGGGACCGTATCATCTTGCAGAGAGAGGCAAGATGGATTTTCCAACTTAAAACGACCTCCCCTACAGGCCTAAATGACCAACTGAATTTTGGCTGCTTTATATAACTCTTTGATAGGGTTATTTACCTACAGTTTACACTTAGGTCTCCACGATGGGTGATTTTGCCGCCTCCCCTTCTTTGAAGATACCACCCTATTTCATTAGTGGTAGAATGATCCCTCGTGCTCTCTATTTGAGACATTTGAGGGAATGATCTAATTGACCTTGTTCATGCCATTTAGCCAGAAATCATTTTGTAGATTTTATTTACTGCTTCAAATGCCTTTGATTTTTACCTATTACAGCTCCGATAATTAGGATGCTGTTCTTCAGGTGCACAGAGACGCGTCCCGGTCTCCTGGCAACATGCTGCAGGTTGCGCCCGTAGTCTCGCGAGATCTCGGTCAGGTGACGTCACGTGATGTCAGTAACGCGGGAAATGCAGTCCTGCAGTGAGGCTTCTTAAGGCTGGTGTTTGAGGTAAGTGATTACTGACAGTATCTGCCCACTAGCCCTCTGGGAGCCCCACACACTCACCAGAGCTTGCTCCTAACTTTAGTTTGGACACCATCAGCTCCAACCTAAATTGCTTTGGGGGACATCATTATCCATTAGTAGAGATGAGCGAGTAGTGAAATATTCGAAAGTTCGAAATTCGATTCGAATAGACCGCGAAATTCGACTATTCGACCGGATATCGAATCCCATTAAAGTCTATGGGAAAAAAATGCTCGCCACTTGGAAATCTCAATTCGACCACTTGGAGGTCACCAAGTCCACCCTGGAACCTCAGAAAAGGATGCCAACACTGCTGGAATGCAACTGGGACAGCAGGGGAAGCATGTCTGGGTGCATATAACGCGCCCAAGTCGCACTATTACGCCACTATCACAGCCTCTCAACAATACACTCCAAAGACAATGTAACCTCTCTGTAAAGTGAGACCATACAAGGAAACCTTCTTTCCTCTACATTGCCATGGACCCCAAGCCAAACTAGACAAAAAAGAAGATAAAATTCTGCACCCCTTAAAATCACGTTGCCTATGACAACCACAGATGGCATAGGCAAGGGGGAAAGCAAATAGACCCCACCCCTAATTGTCATTGTGTGTGTGTGTGAGATGTGGTCAGACATGTCTTCTTTAAAATGTAAAAAACAACTCAAACACATGCAGAAGCCTTAAAATGCCCAAATTGTTGGCGCTTGAGATGTCAGTGACCCGACCTGGCCCAGTGTCATGTCTAGCAGGTAAAGCAGTGGGGATGTTGAGGGATGCGTAGGACCGCAAAAGGCAGGAAGAGGCCGTGGGCTGGCCAGAGGCTCATGGAAAATTTTGTGGAGGCCCAAGAGGTGAGACGTCTTAAAAATTGTGTGGAGGCTAAAGAGGTGAGACGTGTTAAAAATTATGTGGAGGCCCAAGAGGTGACACCTCTTAAAAATTATGTGGAGGCCCGAGAGGTGACACCTCTTAAAAATTATGTGGAGGCCCGAGAGGTGAGACCTCGAAAACGTTTTGTGGAGGCCCAAGAGGTGACACCTCTTAACCCTAGAATGCGTATTGGGGGCCTTTTAGGCCTCCATGCTTACTTTTTTGTTATTATCTGCAAAATTACTTAAGTTAGAATTTTGAAACTCCAGGTAATCCTCAAGAATGTCGTTGTTGGTAATATCCAGTTGTTCATATATTTTTTTTCATAGGCATTTTGGTGTAACAATGCTTTTTTGGTGAAAAACACATCTGTACGGATTGGGGGCCTTTTAGGCCCCCATGTATTTTTTTATTATGTTCTCAGTAGTGTTTGTACCTCAAGTTACTTTATTTGTACTCAGTAATGCTGGTGGAGGGGCCAGGGTGTGGATAATGCCATATGAGGATGTCATGTGATTTTTGGAGGGAGAGATAAAGTCATGACATCATCTCAGGTCCTTCTGAACACAGTAATAAGCTGTGAAGAGAGTAATGAGGACAGTATACACTGTGAGCTAATTGTTAAGGACCTGAGATAAGATACGATGTTGAGAGCAAGTTTCTGTTATAATTAAAATTTTGTTTACTAATCATATTTTATTTAGCAGTTTTAAAATAAACTTGTAAAAGTTATATAAGTGTGTTTTCCATATGATTTGCATGGGGGCCTAAAAGGCCCCCAATACGTTAATATGAAGATTTCTGATGTCACGCATTCTAGGGTTAAAAATTATGTGGAGGCCCAAGAGGTGACACCTCTTAAAAATTATGTGGAGGCCCAAGAGGTGACACCTCTTAAAAATTATGTGGAGGCCCAAGAGGTGACACCTCTTAAAAATTATGTGGAGGCCCAAGAGGTGACACCTTTTAAAGGCTGCAGTTATCCACAGATTTGCATGCAATGTAAAATGGTTACACTCATTTTATAAAGGCAACTATCATGAAAAATCAGTTTAAATGTATTGAGGGCAGCACAGAGTATTTCTACAGAGGAAGGAGTATTCTTTTTATTTTTTTTTCCTTTTTTTATATGTATATGCTGTTGCCTTCAGTATATGAGAGTTGATTTCATGATGCTACTGCAGCCACTTAAAACGTTTTAAGTCTTGTTTTGTTTTTTTGAATACTGAGAATGCTATTTTGTACCAGATTTTGTATGTAAAGACTGAACACATTAAAATGAGAATGTTACCAAAATTATAATTTATAATTTATTTACCTTTTGTGGAGGCCCAAGAGGTGAGACCTCTTAAAAATTATGTGGTGGCCCAAGAGGTGAGACCTCTTAAAAATTATGTGGTGGCCAAGAGGGGAGACCCGTTAAAAATTATGTGGAGGCCCAAGAGGTGAGACCTGTTAAACATTTTGTGGAGGCCCAAGAGGTGAGACGTGTTAAACATTTTGTGGAGGCCCAAGAGGTGAGACCTCTTAAAAATTATGTGGAGGCCCAAGAGGGGAGACCCGTTAAAAATTATGTGGAGGCCCAAGAGGTGAGACCTCTTAAACATTTAGCGCAGGCCCAAGAGGTGAGCCATAAATATATAAATTGTTCTTATTTACGGAGCAATTCTACGGCGGTTAAGGAGGAGGAGGAGGAGGAAATGGCACTTCATACATATGGCACTTTACTTTTGGCTGCTTTCCACGGTTGGAGAAGCAAAGTCCGGGTCAATCCACTTGCTGTTCATTTTGATTAGCGTCAGCCTGTCGGCACTGTCGGTTGACAGGCGGCTGCGCTTATCGGTGATAATGCCCCCGGCAGCGCTGAACACCCTTTCTGATAGCACGCTGGCGGCAGGGCAGGCAAGCACCTCCAAGGCGTACAGGGACAGTTCCAGCCACGTGTCCAACTTGGAGACCCAGTAAGTGTAGGACGCCGAGGGATCGGGGAGGACAGGGTTACGGTCTGCCAGGTACTCCCGCAACATCCGCCGATACTTGTCCCTCCTGCTGATAGCGGGCCCCGCAGTGATGGAAGTTGCACGAGGGGGTGCCATGAACGTGTCCCACACCTTGGAGAGTGTTCCCCTGGTGGCTGTGGGCCTGATCGATGTTGAGGGACTCTGGGAGACCCTCTCCTCTCTGCCGCCAGCGATGCTGGGTGGGAAAATCTCCATCATGTTCTGCACGAGTTCCCTCTGGTATTCCAGCAATCGATTCGTCCTCTCCTCTACCGGAATAAAAGAGGAGACGTTATCTTTATACCGGGGGTCCAGGATTGCGAAGACCCAGTACAGTTTGTTCTCCACTATCCGGACAACACGTGTGTCCCGGGAAAAGCAGCCCAGCATGAAGTCAGCCATGTGTGCCAGACTCTGAATAGGCATGACGTCACTGCCCCCACCAGAAGGATCACTTGCCATTTCCTCCTCTTCCTCTTCCGCCTCCTCTCCGCCCCATCCGCGCTGAACCAATGGGACGCGCACAGCCTGACTGCTACCCTCGCCGCCAGCATCCTCCTCCTCTTCCACAGCCACCTCCACGTCGTCCTCCTCCTCCTCATCCTCCTCCTCCTGCAACTGCCACCGTGAAGCAGACAAAAGTGTGGTCTGACTGTGTAGCTCCGTTGCGTCTCCTCCTACCCCCGTCTCCTCTGCGTGCAATGCGTTCTCCCTTATTGCGATGAGGGATTCTTTAAGGACGCATAGGAGCGGGATGGTTACGCTCACTATAGCGTCCTCGCTGCTGACCTTCTTGGTGGACTCCTCAAAGATACGCAGTACATCGCATACGTCTGCCATCCATGGCCACTCGTGGTTGGCAAACTGAGGGAGCTGAGTTGGAGGCACGCGTGGATTATTAATCTGGTACTCCATCAATGCTCTCTGCTGCTCACACACCCTGGCCAACATGGAATAGGTGGAATTCCAGCGAGTCGGCAGGTCGCACAACAGCCGATGTTCAGGCAAATGGAGGCGTTGCTGGAGTTTTTTTAAGCTAGCAGCAGCTACAGTTGACTTCCGAAAGTGTGCGCACAAGCGCCGCACTTTCACCAGTAGCTCTGCCAGGTTGGGGTAAGTCTTTAGAAATTTTTGGACTACCAGATTAAAAACGTGGGCCAGGCATGGTACGTGATTGAGTTCGGCAAGCTCCAGAGCCGCCACCAGGTTACGGCCGTTATCGCACACGACCATGCCTGGTCCTAGCTGCAGCGGCGACAGCCACATCTCCGTCTGCTGCAGTATGGCGTCCCTCACCTCTGGGGCGCTGTGCTTCCTGTCGCCCAAGCTGATGAGCTTAAGCACCGCCTGCTGACGTCTCCCCGCGCCAGTGCTGCAACGCTTCCAGCTAGCGGCTGAGGGCGATGTTAAGGCACAGGAGGAGGAGGAGGAGGAGGAGGGGGGTTTATCAGAACCCATGCTGGCAATCTTGGGCGGGGGTGGTAGGTAGGCCGTCTCTGTTTGCGACCCCGTCCCCGCCTCCACTACATTCACCCAGTGTGCCGTCAAAGAAATGTATCGTCCCTGGCCACAAGCGCTTGTCCACGCGTCGGTGGTCAAGTGGACCTTTGCGCTGACTGCGTACCTCAGGGCCCGCCTGATGTTACGCGACACGTGCTGGTGCAGGGCGGGGACGGCACTCCGGGAAAAGTAGTGGCGGCTGGGGACGGAATAGCGAGGTGCGGCAGCCGCCATCAGGTCGCGGAAGGCCTGCGTCTCCACAAGCCTAAACGGCAACATCTCCAGGGCCAGCAGTTTGGAGATGTGGCAGTTTAAGGCTTGGGCTTGGGGGTGACTCGAGGCGTACTTCCGCCTGCGGTCGAACGCCTGCGAGATGGACAGTTGTTGGGACGAGGAGTGTGAAGGTGCAGGCGAAGAGGCGGGGGAAGGGGCGGGGGAAGGGGAGGCTGAAGGAGAAGGCCCCAAAGTAGCAGAGGCAGAGGCAGATGTGGAGGTGTCCTGGCTGGAGGTCTGGACCGCAGTGGCAGCACACAACAAAGGGGAAGAGGCAGTGGCAGCAAGACCGGGCGCAGTTTGTATTGCGTTTGCTCTCTCCCACTCAGCCCAGTGCTTGAATTCCAAGTGACGCCGCATGCCTGAGGTGGTCAGATTGCTCTTCTCAGAGCCCCTACTCAGTTTTGAGTGGCAGAGTGTGCAAACCGCGCTCAGTTTGTCATCCGCACAAACATTAAAATATCTCCACACCACAGAAGTACGAGGCCTCGATGGGGGAGCTTCGCGCGACTGGCCGCTGCCGGGAACAGCTTCGGCCCTGCTGGCTGTGGCCTCACTTCTCTGTCTGAACTGTCCTCTGCCTGTGGCCATCCCTCTGCCTGTGGACATCCCTCTGCCTGTGGACATGCCTCTGCCTGTGGACATGCCTCTGCCTGTGGACATCCCTCTGCCTGTGGACATCCCTCTGCCTGTGGACATCCCTCTGCCTGTGGACATCCCTCTGCCTGTGGACATCCTCTGCCTCTTGCTGCCTTTTTCGGTGCTGCGCAGACCACCACCTCTCCACTGCTTTCCTCGCTGGACATCACCCCTGGCCAAGTGGGGTCGGTCATTTCGTCATCCACCAGCTCCTCTTCCACTTCCTCACTCTGCTCCTCCTCCTGCCCACTGGACATTCCAACAGCCTCCCTTGATGGCAACTGCGTCTCATCATCATCATCGCTCATGATAACAGATGCTGGCTCAGGGTCCACATCAGCAGGAGATGGCGAAAACTCCAGTGTTTGGGCATCACTACAAACAAATTCCTCTGCTAGCTCCTGGGATTCTTCCGGCACATCTGAAAAAGGACCCGAAAAGAGCTCCTGGGAGGGGTCAATGGTGGGATGACTCTGTTGGCCAGGTGTGGAGGAAGGAGGGTCAGAGTGAGACTGTGTGGATGACTGGCTGGTGGACAACTGTGTGGAAGCGCTATCGGCTATCCATTGCACCACCTGTTCAACCTGCTCAGGCCTCAACAGCGGTGTAACCCGCCCCCTGCTTAACTGTCCCATAAAAGCAGGGATTCTGGATGAGCGGGATCCTGGCTGACCCTCACCAGCACGCATTGTATCCCCACTGGCTTCAACAAGGCCCCCAACAGCATTTCCGCGCCCCCGTCCTCGTCCACGTCCTGTTCCGCTAGCCCCCCGCCGCATTTTGTTTTTTTTTTACAATATTTTGCCTTCACAGCCGTGAAATTAGTTTGCAAGAGAACGCACAGTACAGTTGCCAGTTAAGGCCTATATATTGTATTTTTCAAGGTACACAGCAGTGTACTAAGTGATCAGACGGTGTGTATGAACAACAGTTATGAGAAATTACTTTGCAAGAGAACGCACAGTACAGTTGCCAGTTATAAGGCCTATATATTGTATTTTTCAAGGTACACAGGCCTTTTATTAAGTGATCAGACGGTGTGTATGAACACCAGTTATGAGAAATTACTTTGCAAGAGAACGCACAGTACAGTTGCCAGTTATAAGGCCTATATATTGTATTTTTCAAGGTACACAGGCCTTTTATTAAGTGATCAGACGGTGTGTATGAACACCAGTTATGAGAAATTACTTTGCAAGAGAACGCACAGTACAGTTGCCAGTTATAAGGCCTATATATTGTATTTTTCAAGGTACACAGGCCTTTTATTAAGTGATCAGACGGTGTGTATGAACACCAGTTATGAGAAATTACTTTGCAAGAGAACGCACAGTACAGTTGCCAGTTATAAGGCCTATATATTGTATTTTTCAAGGTACACAGCAGTGTATTAAGTGATCAGACGGTGTGTATGAACAACCAGTTATGAGAAATTACTTTGCAAGAGAACGCACAGTACAGTTGCCAGTTATAAGGCCTATATATTGTATTTTTCAAGGTACACAGGCCTTTTATTAAGTGATCAGACGGTGTGTATGAACACCAGTTATGAGAAATTACTTTGCAAGAGAACGCACAGTACAGTTGCCAGTTATAAGGCCTATATATTGTATTTTTCAAGGTACACAGGCCTTTTATTAAGTGATCAGACGGTGTGTATGAACACCAGTTATGAGAAATTACTTTGCAAGAGAACGCACAGTACAGTTGCCAGTTATAAGGCCTATATATTGTATTTTTCAAGGTACACAGGCCTTTTATTAAGTGATCAGACGGTGTGTATGAACACCAGTTATGAGAAATTACTTTGCAAGAGAACGCACAGTACAGTTGCCAGTTATAAGGCCTATATATTGTATTTTTCAAGGTACACAGCAGTGTACTAAGTGATCAGACGGTGTGTATGAACAACAGTTATGAGAAATTACTTTGCAAGAGAACGCACAGTACAGTTGCCAGTTATAAGGCCTATATATTGTATTTTTCAAGGTACACAGCAGTTGTACTAAGTGATCAGACGGTGTGTATGAACAACAGTTATGAGAAATTACTTTGCAAGAGAACGCACAGTACAGTTGCCAGTTATAAGGCCTATATATTGTATTTTTCAAGGTACACAGGCCTTTTATTAAGTGATCAGACGGTGTGTATGAACACCAGTTATGAGAAATTACTTTGCAAGAGAACGCACAGTACAGTTGCCAGTTATAAGGCCTATATATTGTATTTTTCAAGGTACACAGCAGTGTACTAAGTGATCAGACGGTGTGTATGAACAACAGTTATGAGAAATTACTTTGCAAGAGAACGCACAGTACAGTTGCCAGTTATAAGGCCTATATATTGTATTTTTCAAGGTACACAGGCCTTTTATTAAGTGATCAGACGGTGTGTATGAACACCAGTTATGAGAAATTACTTTGCAAGAGAACGCACAGTACAGTTGCCAGTTATAAGGCCTATATATTGTATTTTTCAAGGTACACAGCAGTGTACTAAGTGATCAGACGGTGTGTATGAACAACAGTTATGAGAAATTACTTTGCAAGAGAACGCACAGTACAGTTGCCAGTTATAAGGCCTATATATTGTATTTTTCAAGGTACACAGCCGTGTATTAAGTGATCAGACGGTGTGTATGAACACCAGTTATGAGAAATTACTTTGCAAGAGAACGCACAGTACAGTTGCCAGTTATAAGGCCTATATATTGTATTTTTCAAGGTACACAGCAGTGTACTAAGTGATCAGACGGTGTGTATGAACAACAGTTATGAGAAATTACTTTGCAAGAGAACGCACAGTACAGTTGCCAGTTATAAGGCCTATATATTGTATTTTTCAAGGTACACAGGCCTTTTATTAAGTGATCAGACGGTGTGTATGAACACCAGTTATGAGAAATTACTTTGCAAGAGAACGCACAGTACAGTTGCCAGTTATAAGGCCTATATATTGTATTTTTCAAGGTACACAGGCCTTTTATTAAGTGATCAGACGGTGTGTATGAACACCAGTTATGAGAAATTACTTTGCAAGAGAACGCACAGTACAGTTGCCAGTTATAAGGCCTATATATTGTATTTTTCAAGGTACACAGGCCTTTTATTAAGTGATCAGACGGTGTGTATGAACACCAGTTATGAGAAATTACTTTGCAAGAGAACGCACAGTACAGTTGCCAGTTATAAGGCCTATATATTGTATTTTTCAAGGTACACAGCAGTGTACTAAGTGATCAGACGGTGTGTATGAACAACAGTTATGAGAAATTACTTTGCAAGAGAACGCACAGTACAGTTGCCAGTTATAAGGCCTATATATTGTATTTTTCAAGGTACACAGCCGTGTATTAAGTGATCAGACGGTGTGTATGAACACCAGTTATGAGAAATTACTTTGCAAGAGAACGCACAGTACAGTTGCCAGTTATAAGGCCTATATATTGTATTTTTCAAGGTACACAGCAGTAGTGCCAAATATAGTTTGGTATGTAGCAGAGCACCTAATACACCACTAATGCCTCTCTCTGTCCCTACTCCAGCAGCTATCCCTGAATACAGCAGCCGTTCTCTGTAAAGTCTATATTGTAGTAAGCTATCACTGAAGTCCACTGTAGTAGCCCTGATAAGGGCTTTTAATCACGCTCCTGCCTGTCCAACAGCTAAAATCTGTCTCTCCCTTCTCCAGCCTCTGTCCCTGACTAAGTTCACGCAGCATATGCGTACGAGCAGGAAGAGCTGAGTTTTTAATATTCGAGGTCACATGGTTTTTCCAGCCAATGCATGTAGACGCTGTTTTCGCGCTGCCAGCGTGCTCAGCGTGCCTGTCATACCCCCCCTGCATGGTGATTGGTGGAAAAAGAGCGCCAGGGAAGGTGGGAGGGGAAACGAATTCTAAGTGCGCCATCGCCGTTATACTCGAAAGAAATCGAGCACGCCGAATATCGTAGTATTCGATCGAATACCAGCTCGATCGAACACTACTCGCTCATCTCTATCCATTAGTGTCTCCAGCATTTTCCTGGATGCTT
>ONZH01010775.1:0-52941 GCA_900303285.1 Rhinella marina | reverse complement strand
CCTAGTACAAGAAATATAAACTACTATAATACTATGTGCTACTCCTATGTACAAGAATATAACTACTATATAATACTACAAGTGCCTCCTATGTACAAGTTACAACTATATACTACTACTATAATACTGCAAGGAATATAACTACTATAATATATGTACAAGAATATAACTACTATATAAACTACTATAATACTGCTCCTATGTGTTACAAGAATTATAACTACTATAATACTGCTCCTATGTACAAGAATATAATACTACAAAATATATAATAATACTGCCTCCTATGTACAAGAATATAACTACTATAATACTGCTCCTATGTACAAGAATATAACTACTATATAACTACTATAATAACTGTCCTATGTACAAGAATATAACTACAAGAATATAACACTATAATACTGAATATAACTACATATATATATAAGAATATAACTACTATAATACTGCTACTCCTATGTTACAAGAATATAACTACTATAATACTGCTCCTATGTACAAGATATAATACTATAACTACTATAATACTATACTATATATATAAGAATATAACTACTATAATACTGCCTACCTGTACAAGAATATAACTACTATAATACTGCTCCTATGTACAAGAATATAACTACTATAATACTGCTCCTATGTACAAGAATATAACTACTATAATACTGCTCCTATGTACAAGAATATAACTACTATAATACTGCCTCCTATGTACAAGAATATAACTACTATAATACTGCCTCCTATGTACAAGAATATAACTACTATAATATGGCTCCTATTTACAAGAATATAACTACTATAATACTGCTCCTATGTACAAGAATATAACTACTATAATACTGCCTCCTATGTATAAGAATAAAACTACTATAATACTGCTCCTATGTACAAGAATATAACTACTATAATACTGCCTCCTAAGGGTGAGGACGTGTGTGGTGGTTCTCCTGATGTCTGGAGCTAGCCCGGGGAGCCGCCTCCCTGGGCAGGGATCTTTGTCAAGCAATGCCCAGGCTCTTAGGCCTCCACTGGGAGGAAACTCTCAGGCCCTTTCCAGAGTGGATACAATTCCTAAAGTGAATCCTGTGGATAGACATCGACAGAATGCAAGTAACACCAGTGCAAGTAAGAAAGATGGAGCAAAGTTTGTTGCTCCAAAAGCAAAGAATGACAAGGCAGTAGCAAGTACAGCTAAGAAAGTTGAGATGAAGCAGTCTTCCAGCCAAGGTATGCAGCGTCCAGTGCAGATCAGTGACTCCCAAAAGGGATCTCCTGTTGGAAATGTAAAAAGTGGAAATCCAAACCTGCAGGGTGCACAGGAGGTGAGACAGGGCTGCAGCACATGCATCAGGTGTGCAGCTCACCCCTCCAGCACAGAGGCACCGGAGGACATCTCTGGAGAGGCTGACATTGCAGCAGAACCTGCAGCAGGGTGAGGCGGTGAGCACCGTGGCACACTTAGGCCGCACCAGGTCTCAGTCTGGAAGTGGCAGCAGCAAAAATGCAGAAAAATCTCATGGAGCCTCCAGGTCTGCAGAGTTCAAACAGCCTGAGAAGCTGCCCAACAGTGGACACCAAACGAGAGAGACCCGTGCACCTGAGCTGCAGCTAGCAGAGGAGATCCCTGCCCTGGTGAGGAAAATGGAGGAGCTGAAGGGACACAAACAAATGCTGGAAATGGAGATTGACTGTGTATACAAGCTGAAGACTGCGAACCCCAACTGTGTAGCCATATATGACCATAAGCTACACTCACTCAGCTTGGAACTTGGCAACTTGGTGAAGCAGATGGACATTGTACTGGATAGGATGGGGCCACTTGCTGAGTCCTACAGAAACCAGGAGCGTTTTGCCAGCCATGGAGTGAACTTTGAATCTGGATTTTCCAGTGTGATCCCTGAGGAGGCCGAGCAGGCGACCAGACCTGTGCTGCAAGCTGCAAAGTTTTCCTTTCAAAAAGAAAAGACCCATAAACAGGACAGTGAGCAGCAGCGGCCGCAAGAATCTGCAGCAGTCCCTGAGGAGACGCATGGACCTCAGACACCAGCACTACAAGTCCCAGGAGGCACAGCACAGCAGGACAATGGACATGTTCCCGTACATCCAGGTGATGGGGTGGCAGAGCAGAGCTCTACTGCTGGGGCAGAGACTGTGGGTGATGGTGGACATGTACCTGAGGGGTCAGTGTCTGGGGGGAATGTACAGTCTGTGTGGGAGATATCTGAGGATGGCATAGAGGTGGACGGGCTGGAGGAATCTCCACAGAGTAATGAGGGGGATTTTCCACCTTTACCCTCGAGCACAGAAGCTGTGAGTGGCCCCTCTAGTGCAGACAGCCCCCCAGTAAGTCAGGGCCCTGAACCCCGCCAGGTTCCCCCTAGTAATGCCTGGAGCCGCGGCGCTCCATCTTTTTCCTCTGGCGCTCACTATCCAGGTCAGGCCTTCAAAAGGAGGAATGTAGTGCGATTTAAACATCGAGGCGCCAAAGAAGACCTCCCAGATCGGAGGCTTGTGGTCCGGGAACTCCTGTGTCGCCAGATGGGGTTTGTGCCTTCTGACATCCTGGCAGTCATTAATCTACCAGATAGACAGGGCTATGACGTCAGCTTCAAGCTCATGTCTAATCTGGATAGATTCTGGGCTAATTTCCCCAGGTTAAGAGACACTACTGACTGGAGTAAATTTATTTTTATTCCTATATCCAAACCAGATACCGTCACTGTAAACATCATCTTCTGGAATGAGGCCGTCCCTCCCCAGGATATTGTGGTGTGGCTCAGGAGGCACTGTGACATGGTCTCTGATCTCACCAAGAACAGAGATGATGATGGTATCTGGACTGGAGGGTGGAAGGTTTTGGTGAAGCTACGCCAGCATAACAACATCACGTGGCATCTACCAAACTCCTTCTTCATTGGGAGAGAGAAAGGCGTCTGCTTCTACCCAGGTCAGCCCCGGAAGTGTTTCAAGTGTGGCAAAGCCGGTCATATCGCTAGTGTGTGCACTGTGGTTAAGTGCAACCTGTGCGGTGAGGTTGGCCACATAAGTACCAACTGTCAGAACATCAGGTGTAATCTATGTGGCACGATGGGTCACCCTCACAAGGATTGTCCGGACGCATGGCACAATATATGTAAGGAGCTTCCTGATGAGGAATTGTTAGAGGCAGATGCTGTAGAGGAGGAGGCATTAATGTCAGGGTCCATTCTGACCAGACAAGAAGTCCAGGAGGAGTCAGGTACTGCAGCTCCAGAACATGAGGTCCCAGATACAGCACAGGGGAGTATGGAGGTTGTCCCTGAGGGCCAGCAACAGTCAGAGGTAGCTTCTTCTTCCTCATCACGAGCAGTGTTTGAGGAAAGAAAGAGCAACAAGAGGAGGAAAAAAGACAAGTCCTCCCGTATGCCTGAGGCTGAGAACAGCGTTACTGGGAGTGTGAGGAAGAAAGTCCATAAAGGGTCAGAGGTGATGGTCATATCCAACAGGTACGAGGTCCTGTCAGAGTCTGAGGGGGATTATGAGAGAGAACTGAAGAGAATAGATGATGAATGTGAAGGGGACACTGAGGACCCCCCAACCAAAAAGAAACCCTGTGCTGTAGAGTCCCAGGTAGAGTCAGACATGGAGACAGGTGGTAAGCAGGGTGACTCTGACTTATCATGATGGGTGTTACCTCGCTGCTCTTCCTCTTGTGTTGTGTGATGATGGCTGGCTTCTCTTTAAAAGTGCTTTCCAGCAATGTAAATAGTATTAAAGTAAGAAGGACAAGGTACATAGTATATGACCACCTGAGATCTCTTGATGCGGATGTCATCTTCTTACAGGAGACGCGTCTGACCACATCAGGACTTCTACGTGAGGCTGAGAGGGAATGGAGGACTGGTCCTTCTTTCTGGTCACTGGCTGTGGAGCCTTATGCCGGGGTCGCTATATTGTTCACCACCAATGATGTGACTGTCCATAGACTGACAGAAGTTATTATGGGTCGGTGTCTGGTCCTGGAGGTCACAATCCATGGTAGACGACTCCGGCTCATTAATATCTATGGCCCACAGTCAGTGACAGAAAGGATCCAGTTATTTAATGAGGTTAAGCAATACCTTTTTACCTCTATCCCAGTGGTCTTGGCAGGAGATTTCAATGTCACTAGGACATCGGGTGACAGATCTTCAGGCCGAGCAGTGACCCGGGACTCCAAGGTCCTAAATAGCATGATCCAGCAGGCAGGCCTCAGCGATGTGTTCACACAGGGTGGCAGGAAGCCAAAATTTACATACTCGTGTGCAGATAGAAGTAGTCGCATAGATATGGCTTTTGTGAATCCCACAGAAGTGGTTAGTGGGATGAGTGAGAAAATCGTCCCTTACTCTGACCACTTGGCCTTGTCTTTCTGCTTAGGAGTCACTAAGCGTCCGGATGTTGGTAGAGGGATATGGAGGCTTAACTCCAGTCTCCTGGAGGATCCTTATGCCCAGGATTGTGTCCACTCTCTTTTTCTGCAACAATTAGAGAGAGTGGACTTTTATGACAACATGGCCGACTGGTGGGAGGACGTCAAGGAGGAGATCAGATCCCTCTTAAGGAGACTGTCATTTAGGAAAGGGAAGAGTAAGTACAGCCAGTATCTCAAGCTGCGGAAAGAATTGGAGTCACTATATTCGGCAGATGGGAGGGATCAACAAAAGATCGACCGACTGAAATCTGAGATAAGGCAGTATCAGTACAGCAGGTACACCTCCCTGGTCCTCGAACGGGATTATGGGTCCTTAGGGTCACCTGATCCCTTTGAGAACTGCCGGGAGCGTGTGGCCAACAAAGTGGTCACCGGTCTCACTGACTCCCAGGGTGTTTTGCAGAAATCTCGGGAGGGTATCCTGGGGTGGTGAGATCTTACGATACTGACTTGTTTCAGAGGAAGGTTTTGGATAAAGAGAAGATGGCTCAATTCTTGGAGGCAACTCCAAGCCCTGACACTAACAATTTGGACTTTTCTCCTTTGACAGCAGAATTGACGGTGGAGGAGGTTAAAGAGGCTATTGATCAGTTACATCTGAAGAAGGCACCAGGTCCAGACGGTATTACCGCAGAATTTTATAAGAAGTTCAGAGACCTCTTAGCCCCAATTCTCGTCGACGTGTACAAAAATTGTCTAGAAAATCACCTGATGCCTCCGTCCATGAGGGTGTCCTCATTAATTCTGCTGTCTAAAGGTAAGGAGCCTAGTGACATCAAGAACTGGAGGCCGATTGCCCTCTTGAATGTCGACAGGAAGATTCTGGCAAAAATTCTGTTCTCTAGATTAGTCTGTTTGTCCCGGGCACTGTTGTCAGGCTGTCAGTTCGGCACAGTAAAAGGGCGGAACATCTCTGGAGCAGTCATCTCGATAAGGGAGATGTTTGAGAGATGTAAAGCTCTGAGGTGTGGGAGATATGTTGTAGGTCTGGACCAGGCTAAAGCCTTCGACAGAGTAGACCACGAGTATCTATGGGCCACTTTGTCAAAGTACGGTATTCCGGGACAATTTGTAGATTGGCTGAAGACCTTGTATAGAGAGGCAGAGAGCTTTCCTCTGATCAATGGTTGGCAGGGGGACACATTCAGGGTAGAGGCAGGGGTGAGACAGGGCTGCCCACTGAGTCCCCTCCTGTATGTGTTTGCCTTAGACCCATTCCTGAGGTCACTGCAGGAGTGTGATTTTCAGGGGGTGCCGGTCCCCCACTGCTTGCCCCTGGATGTTGTTGCCTACGCGGATGATGTGACTGTGGTGATATCTGAGCCTTGTGAGGTGGAGATGTTGTCTGTAGTCATCAGAAGCTACTCGGAGGCCTCAGGGTCTCTGGTCAACCGTGAAAAGAGTCAAGCATTCTGGAGTTCTGATCCAGACTTTGATCTGCCACAATTTGCAAAAGCCTCCACCCATATTAAGAACTTAGGGGTTACATTTGGGAGGGACGATAATGCCAGGATAAATTGGGAAGAGAAATTGGAAGCCAGAAATGCAAAGGTTCAGCGATGGAAGAACTGGAGGCTGAACTATAGAGAAAGGGTTAAAATGCTGAAGACTTACCTGGTCCCTGTCTTCTTGTATGTGTCTGTCATTTTCCCTTTGCCAGAATCTTTCTCGGCTAGGCTCTTCAGCCTGTTCTTCCAGCTTCTTTGGGGGAACAGGTTGAACCCAGTAAAAAGAGGGATCACCTACCTACAGAGGAGAGAGGGGGGGCTGGATATGATAAATCCAAGGGTGTTCTTTGACTCCATGTTTCTAAAAGTTAATTTTGGTGACCTGGACTCAGAGAACAGCTCCCTGTGGGTGAACAGTGTCAGGGAATGGATATTGCCTTTTGCAGAATCTTGGGTGCGAGGCGGCAGTCTCAAGAGGGGTCGGTTGACTCGTGGCTTCCTCCCCCAGTACCTGGAGTATGGTCTTAGGTGCTTGAGAAACTGGAGGATTGATAAAGTGTGTATTGAGAGTAAGACCAGGAAAGAGCTGTACCTGACCATATGTAGGACTTTCTTTTACATACAACCAGCATTAAAAGATTGTACAACTGTGACCTTAAAAGAAAGTCTGAGATTCCTTAATGGAGTGAGGCTTCCCGCTAAGTTTTTTGACGTAGCCTGGTTGTCTCTGCATGGGAAGCTTTATGTGAAGGGGAACCTAAAACATCTGAGTGTGTCAGAACGTAAGTTTGTCCCTTAGGATGTCAACAGGAGGAGACCATGGCACACTTTATATCTGAGTGCGAGGAAGGGAAGAAAATATGGCAGGAAGTGTCCTCCAGGTTAAAAATACCAAGATTACAGTGTCTGACATACCCAGATGTTATCTATGGGGTACCAGCTAAGTATACCTGACATTGACCGGGGGACCATGTACCTGATCATCACCATCATTAAATATTACCACTGGCATACCAGAACAAAAGTGTCCGCACATAGCGAGCCGTTCCATCACAGGCAAGCGGTGAACCTGATCCTGTCAGAGCTGAGGTGGATAAAGAGCTTAGAATGTAGGAAAAAGGAGAGAAACAGGAAGTTATGGAGGAATGTAAATATAGTGGATGTGGACTTATCTGTATAATGGAATCGTGTTTATTACTGATTTATTTACTTCCTTTCCCTTTAACAGCGATGGACTATTGTTAAGTTAACGTTATTATCATTATTATTTATTGTTGGATATGTATGATTTCTGGTAAATGACCATTGTTTCTGTTCATTCTGATTGAATGTATTGTTATGTTTGTTTTTTATACTAATACTAATAAATTGCCTCCTATGTACAAGAATATAACTACTTATAATACTGCTCCTATGTACAAGAATATAACTATACTATAATACTTTCTCCTATGTACAAGAATATAACTACTGTAATACCTGCTCCTATGTATAAGAATATAACTGCTATAATACTGCTCCTATGTACAAGAATATAACAACTATAATACTTCTCCTATGTACAAGAATATAAATAATATAATACTGCTCTTATATACAAGAATATAACTATTATAATACTGCTCCCTATGTGCACGAATATAACTACTATAATACTGCTCCTATCTACAAGAATATAACTACTATAATACTGCTCCTATTTACAAAAATGGTTAGGTGGCTATCCATGTTTATACACACAGTAGAATTGACAGACGCATTACCTTGTCCTGAACAAGTGGCCTAAAATCATCCCATAATCTGTTCAGATGCCTGCCTATCTTTATATACACATGGTAGAATAGGAAGAAAATTTGGCTTATCCTTAACAAGCATCCAAAAATGATGCCTTAATGTGGTCAGGTGCCTGCCAGTGTTTATACACACATGGTAGAAAAAAAGTGTCTTGAACAATGTCTGAAAATTTTCCCTTTTTTGGGAGCAGCAGCAGTAAAGTATGGAATCTGACAGACAAGGGAGATGTGTGGCTTTGTAGGGGCAGTAGTAGAGGCAGTGCAGAACAGCATGGACCCTAACAAACAATGCAGTATGTGTATGAGTTGTAGGGGTAGCAGTAGCAGCAGCAGCAGCGACAGTATAGTTTTGGACTTGACGGACAAGGCAGTAGATGTGTGGCTGTGTAGGGGTAGTAGTGGAGGCAGAAAGGGAAGTAGTAGCTGCATCAGTAGCAGTAGTATTGCACTATGAACATGATGGACAGGTAGACAGTAGCATCATTGGGATGGTGATAAATAGCCACTGTCAGCAATAGCAGATCTATTCACTGGCAAGACAGTACAAACAAACTTGGTCATTCCGAGCCACTGGTCTAATCAGTCTTCTTAGAAGTCGAAGGTTTAATGTAACAGGGTTAGTGCTGGGAAAATCATACAGACCAGGTATGACCGAACCTTGTTGGTCAGGTGATGTTTATCCCATCATGTTCGGTAGTGCTGAGTGAATTGAAGTATCCAAAGTGGACTTCGATCAGAATTTCAGGAAAAAATAGATTTTTCACAAAGGTGAATTTCCTCGTATGTCGTGGTAACTATTCAATTTTTCCTGAAATTGTGGCAAAAAAAATTAGTCACCTCATCCATTTGGTAATGGAGAGGCCGTCATGGCCATCTTGAGTGAGGAGTGTACAGATAAGCATGTTAGTGCATAAGGAACCAAGCATACAGCCTGCTATGCTCACCAGCCTGAGGATCCAGTTCTTTCAGGCTCCGGGCCACACTGTGATAGTTTGTCATGGCCAGTGTGGACATCTGTCATAACGAGTTTATACACACACAGTGGAATTGGGGCAAGCATTGCCTTGTTCTGAACAAGTGGCCTAAAAATTATCCCATTATCCCATTATCCTATTGTAGGCCTCAGGCTGGGTCTCCTAGGCAACTGTCAGTGTATCATACTGTATTACACTGACAGATAATGCAGCACAATACAGCATATATTGTACTGTATTAAAACCAGGGATCAAACTCTAAAAAGTTGAACGCTTAAAAAAAATTAAAAATTGTATCAAAACACCCACTTAGTGTCACCTTGCCTCACAAAAAGCGTAATAGCGAGCAATCGAGAAGTACTATGTATCCCAAAATGGTACCAATAAAAATGTCATCTCAACCCACAAAAAACAAACCCCCATACAAGACAATCACCTTAAAAATAATAAAATATGGCTCTCAGAAAATAGCAACAGAAAAACAAGATGTTTTCTTTTTAAAAATGCATCTACTGTTTGCGTGTAAAACATAACAAAAATAAAAAAGGGCATATTAGATATCATCACGTTTGTAACAATCTGCTCTATAAGAATATCACATACTCTACGCTGACAGGTGAATACTGTAAAAACAATAATAAAAACAGTGCCAGAACAGCACATCACAAAATGGGTAACATTGAACAATCAAAAAGATGTAACCCAAAATGGTATGAATCAAACTGTCATCTCATCCCGCAAAAACAAGCCCCAAACTAAACCATTGCCAGAAAAAAATATATGGCTTTCAGAAAATATTGATGTAAAAACATTTTTTTTTCCAAAAATGCTTTGTGTAAAATGTAAAAGTAGCAAAACCTAAAAAAGATATAAAATTGATATCTCTGTAATCGTACTGACCAGCAGAATGAAGATAACATGTCATTTTTTCCTACACAGTATAGGCTGCAATAATAAAACCGAAAGAAACTTTTTGGGGGATTCTACTGTACCGGTACCTCAGGTTCCTTCAAATGTGACTTGGTGCCCGAAAACCATTCCAGAAAAATCTGCCCTCCAAAAGCATATTGTTCTCTTTACCTATGCCGCACCCATTCAGCAGCTTACAACCCCATATGGGGGTGTTGCCATGTTCAGTAGAAATTGCGTAGTGCGGGACTTGTGAAAGTGAAATTCCAGGGCTAAAGCAACATTTTATTGGAAAAAAACAACATATTTCATTTTCACAACCAAATGTTTCTAAATTCTATGAAATGCATGTGGGATCAAAGCTGCCGCTACACCCTTTAATAAATTCCTTGAGGGGTGTAGTTTGAAAAATAGGGTCACCTTTTTGTGGATTTTCACAGTGTCTCCTCAATGTGATATGGTGCCCAGAAACCATTCCAACAAAATCTTCCTTCCAAAAAACCATATGGCGCTTCTTCCCTTCTGATCCCTGCATGTGCTCAAACAGCAGTTTACCACCACATATGGGGTGTTTATGTAAACAGCAGAATCAGAGTAATTAAAGTTGAGGTTAACTACATTTTGGGTGTCAAAGCAGTCATTACATACCTCAATAAATACCTTGAGGGGTGTAGTTTCCAACATACTGTAGGGTCACTTATAAGGGGTTTTTACTGTAGGAGCACCTTAGGTTCTCTTCAAATGTGACAAGGGACCCAAAAACCATTCCAGTAAAATCTGACCTCCAAAATCCATATTTGCTCCTTCCCTTCTGATCCCTGCCGTGTGCCCATACAATAGTGTTCAACCACATATGGGGTGTTTATGTAAACTGCGGAATCAGGATAATAAATGTTGAGATTTATTTTGCTGTTGACCCTTGCTGCTTTACGGAAAAAATAAATTCAAATTTTTGAAATGTCACATCTATTTTCCTTTAATTCTTGTGGAACATCTAAAGGGTTAACAAAGTATGTAAAATCAGTTTTGAATAATTTGAGAGGAGTAGGTTCTAAAATGGGGTCATTTGTTATGTATTAATGTGTCACGAATCGGTGGGCGCAATGACGGGGAACGGTCACCGCGCTGCCCCTTGTCATTTAACCCCTCAGATGTCACTCTGAACGCAGCATCTGAGAATCACATTCAGGTGCTCAGGTGGTTATTCTGGGGTTAAAAAAATTATACTCACCTCATCCACTTGATCGTGGAAAAGCCGTCTGCTCCCCTCTTGATTGAAAATAAAACCCATTGGACCTTTGGCAAGTATGACGACGTCACCACTGATGAGATCACCGCGCACAGCCAGCGTGATCTTCGCACTCCCCGCAGGTCCTTTGGCAGATTTTCTTCAATCAAAATGGGAGCAGACGGCCTCTCTGCAATCGAGTGGATGAGGTGAGTACAATTTTTTTTATTTTCAGCTACCATTTTGAGCCACCAAATTGATTCGTTACCACAAAGCGCAAGGAAATTCAGCTTCACGGTGAATCAATTTCCTAAACTTCGGCTCGAATTCCACTTCAGATGCTTTGATTCGCCCAGCACTAGTGATAACTACTGAGCCACCATATGTAGAAAGTATGTAGAAAAGGATCTAGAAACTTTGCAACAAGTGCGCCACGTGCGCAAGTGACAAAAATGTACACTGCCGGAAACTCCGTAAGATTGGCTTATTGTACACGTTAACTGTGAAAGCTTTGCAACAGGCTTTTTGGAAAAAGTCTGGTTCTTGCACATGAAGAGAGTACTGCCTGTTTAAAAGTTGAGGAGCAGTGCAGCACAATCTACATTACTCAGAATCTGACTCGTGAATCGAGTCACTCATAATTAGCTCCAGTTGTCCTGAAAAGTTATGTCTAATGCTCTGAGGTCTCCTCGGACTGTTGAGTAAGCATTAGTAATGGGACAGTGATTATATTTGTACTGGGAAACGGATGAGACATCTGGGGGGGGCATGATTAACCTATGCAAATATATAAATGGGCCATAGAAAAAATACAGAGAAAAACTGTTCCATGTAAAATCTCCTCAAAGGACAAGGGGGCACTACCTCCGACTGGAGAAGAAAAAGTTCAGGTCTCCAGAGGCATCAAGGTTTCTTTACCATAAAAACTTTTAAACATCAGGATGTGGCCACCGAAGGAACGGTGGATGTGTTTAAAACAAAGCTTAGATGAAATCTTAAAAGATGAAATCTTGAAATCTTAAAATGACTTGAATGCTTATGAAAATGTGTAGAAATCTGGGTCTCATGTCCCTTTTTCTAAAATTCCCATCCCCACCTATTCCTTGGTTGAACTTGATGGACATATCTTTTTTCAACCGTATTAACTATGTAACTAGGGAGCTATGTAACTCGAGTGGGAGGTGACTTTCTTGATCAAGGAGCCCCTCATAACTTGGGGTCTCCTCTATTGCCTAGGACACCAAAGCACTGGCTAAGGAATTGACTTCTCCTCAGGCATGGTGACACTAACTCTGATGCCTCTGCTTTGTAACAACTTTGTAACAGTTGAGATGTACCCATTGTCTCCTAAATCATCTGCTTAGGTGAAACATCTGTGGGGACCGCTGCTCTCAGTCATAAGTCATGGACTTCCTTCAGGCCTGGCCTGCACTACTTTTACAGGGGACATGTTTGCAGAGATCACCTTATCCCTCTGCATAATCTACTCATCTCTCCCCTACTGCAGCAGGAGCTGCAGCAGGCCCTTGTTTGGCACTCACCGCCAGTAATGGGGCGAGTGCACAGCATGCGGCTCGTGTCACACTAGCTGCATAACCGCTTTGTCATTGAAGGCCAGCATTCTCTTTCTGCTGCCAATAGGCCATGCCACCAGTTAGTGCTACTCAATTTCTCCATGTGTTCTCCACCATACCCTCTATCTACAGTGTAGGGGATAAGTACCTGATCATAGGGTCTGACCGCTAGGATTCCACCACCCATGAGATAATGAGAATGCCCCTCCATTCAAGGCTGGTTGGACACAGTACCTCTGTTATCGTGACTGGTGTAGTTCCAATCAATATTTTTGGATGAACCCTTTAAAATTTTTGAATGCTGTAATTTATTAAGAACGTTTCCATTAAACAACATGTAAAATCTCCTAATACCAAGTGAGCATTACGGTCACAGCTGATCAGTGCATAGACACCTGTTTGTGGTCAGCTGCTCATGCGTTCTGGGCCGGATGGAGACTCATAGAACTTTCTAATACTATGCCTCAAGCACATTTCCAAGTAAAATAAATGACACTTTAGCCCGATCAAACGACAATACAGCGAGGAGCTGAAGCGTTAAAAGCAGATATCCGAGGATAGTCCCACACCATCCATCCTGCGTATTAGAGCCGTGCCACTTTCTGCCGGAATCAGCTGTTCTGCAAAGCGCCGCGTTTTGTCAATTATAATAGGGAAAGTAAACTTCGGAGACAATTTAAAACCATCTCACCAAGAAAGCAAATTTTGTTTGACAGCCACACAGCACATTAAGAGGAAGAACTGCTGTAAATCCCCAAATTGCACCTGGAATGTACCCAGAATAGGTGCTTTATGAGAAACCCCATAAGCAGCAGAGGTAATTGGTTCAAACTGCGATCCTTTCCTCGGTAAATCCACAGGCTTATACTGATGGATGCTTCCTTTAAATTTATGTTTACCTATCATACTTCATTAGAAAATCCTGTCCACATTTGAGCATTACTTGGTGGGGTCCCTGAGGTCATTCTCTAGCCCCAGATTGGTACCTGCTCACATGCAGTTTCCATGTCAGAGAGAAGAGGCACGGCCTGGTGAGTGCTAATGGTGCACGGTGTGTCCATCTTTGGGACTCCATACTGTAACAGGGAGCCGGCGGCACGCTCCCTCTCTGCAGTGCCGGCGGCATCCCTTTGTGGAGGCGGAGAGAGGCGCCGGCGACATACGCGGCCGGCGTCCTCATCTCCGTAGGGCGGAGAGGAGCCGGCGGTGCGCGTTTCCCTCAGTGCAGCCGGCATCCTCGTCCCCTTGACAACAAGCAGGGGCAGGCGCATAGCGCAGGGTCACGTGACGCTGGCAACGTCACGTGACCCCTCAGTGTGAACTATTTAAACAGGCAGCCTGATGGCCACAAGTTGCCTGTGATTGTTTTTCCTCTAGATTTACCACACTACCTTCTTTGTTTGGATATACTATACCTGGACTTGACCTCGGCTTGTTTACCTCGACCCTGACCTTGTTTAACCCTTTTGGACTGAAGCTACCTCTTGGCTTTTGACTTTTGGCTTCCCTTAATTGCGGTTTGTGTCTCTGATTTGGATTTGATTGCTTTCTCGGTATTGGACCCTGGCTTGGTAACGTTTTGCTTCTGTGTTATTCAGTAGTTTGTTTGTTATTTGTCTCCCATTGTTCCTCTTCCCCTTAAGGCCCTGTACTTAGCTATGCTAGGGACCGCTGTCCAGTTGTGGACCGCTACTTTGGCCGGTCGCGCATTCAGGCACAGACAGCGGTGTGAGTGGACTCTGAAGGCTCACTAGCTCCCATTTGTGACACATAAATTGGTAGTATGGCGGTCTCCTAATCCCTGTGCATTCCAGAAAGTAGAGAGGTGACCATAAGAGGAGCAAATTCAATCAGCCATCACATTTTGTCCGAATAAAATCAACCCAAATCAAAAATGCCCCAATTGCTCTGAAAAGTCCTGTATAAATCTCTGAAGTTCCTTAGGTCTGTATCCAGCCCTTTCAAGATCATTATAGGGGTTGTGCATGTTTGGGGGGGGGCTGATCTGCGAAAGGAAACAGTTACCTGCTTCCCGACATTCCCGACACTGGCTCCTTGCTCCTTCACTTCACATTCTCTGCTGCTTCTCATGGGTTCCTGGATTAGCTTTCATTTTCATGCCACTGGCTGAAGCGAGGACTTGCTCCCTTTGCGTCCACAAATAGTCACATGATGCATGGGGATTGGCGATTGGCTGCCTTAGGCGTCAAACACGGAAATTTACATTCAGGGACCTGAGCGGAGCAGCAGAGGCTGTGGAGCGTCGAAAAGCAGGTCTGCTCAGTAATGAGGGTTTGTCAAACCCCCCCTGGGACATACACAACCCCTTTAACAACATGTGGCTATGGGTAAATGCATGGGTGATGGTGGTAACAAACAGCCTGGGTAATGACACATGTAAATTTACAAATGTCTCTCGTTAGACATTGGTATCTAATTTGCCCCATAAATTAATTATTAGTCAGACTGGATACATTTCGAGAAGTCATGTTCCTTCGTGATATCTTAAGGGATCCAGAACACCTGTTATTACATATCCTTCGTACGGATGCCAGATATCTGTCCGCATGTTCTTGCCCTGGAGATAGCAAGTGCTTCGGGCAAACCTTACATATGCCTACAAAATGAGCAGTCTGAAAAGGTACATATAGTTTTACTTTGTTTTCGTTCTAAAAAATATTATCTGATAAAATACAAAATAAATTTCTATGTTTTTAATAATTATTCATTTGCCAAAAAAAACTATTTTTGTTGAATTATAATTCTGCTGCATAAATAACACTCCAGCGTCTGTATTACTGAGATATTACTGATTCCTACTTATTATCTCCTGTCTCAATAAAAGTGGGTCATATGAGTAGGTCACTACAGCAGTTTGCAGGCGGTGTGATGAGCCCCCGGTGGTCCTCTGAGGCTATTGGCATCATTACGGTAATGTGGTTCCAGGACCTGTCACCTTTATTCACACCAGCAGATGGCAGTAAAGAAGAGCTCAAGGACGTGACCTATAACTCCCTCCAGCATTTATCATGTGGATCAAAATGGCCACGAACAGGTACCTTAATAGCAAAAAAAAGCAAACGCTATCATAAGAATTATTACTTAAAGAAGAACTCCCGCAAAAAAATTTATTCCATCTCCTGCGAGAAATGTACATGATGTAATCTGTAGTGAATGTCATTTTCTTACCAGTAGCTGAATTTTTGAGTTGTATCATCCTGAAGTTTCTTATCTGTGTCATGTGACTAGGAATTAGACCAACCAACTCACACAGTATCTTATGTGTGAACAGGAAGTCTAATTCTCTATGTATTCCTATGGGAGCCTCACTTTCAGTCTCATAGGAATGAATAGAGAAGTGACTGGCTTCCTGTCCTGGGTCAGTTGGAGGTCAGAGAGTTGGTCACATGACCCAGCTACAATAAGAAGAGAGTGGATAACTCTCAATTTCAGCCTAGAAATGTACATGATATAATCTGTAGTGAATGTCATTTTCTTACCAGTAGCTGAATTTTTGAGTTATATCATCCTGAAGTTTCTTATCTGTGTCATGTGACTAGGAATTAGACCCACCAACTCACACAGCATCTTATGTGTGGACAGGAAGTCTAATTCTCTATGCATTCCTATGGGAGCCTCACTTTCAGTCTCATAGGAATGAATAGAGAAGTGACTGGCTTCCTGTCCTGGGTCAGTTGGAGGTCAGAGAGTTGGTCACATGACCCAGCTACAATAAGAAGAGAGTGGATAACTCTCAATTTCAGCCTCTGATAAGAAAATGACATTCACTACAGATTATATCATGCACTTTTCTAACAGGTCAGAGAATAAAATTTTTTGCGGGAGTTCTTCTTTAATGTTTTCTGTAATAAGAGAGAAAGTTTCTCCAGTTCAAATTGTTGTCAATGATAAATAAAGAAAGCTGTGTCAGCTGCTAAGAAAGCGTAGGAGAAGCAGTGACATTTGGGCAAAGCAAAACCATTGAACACCAATAAAATCATGCATACCTGCACACACTATAATAATAATGTGTCTATTAAAAAGAATATAACTAATAAAGTACTGCAACAATGAAAAAACTCCCAGCCGGAGAAAAAACTCAAAAATCTTTATTAATGCTTCATAAAATTCCAAGGTAGAAAACACAGAGTTACAAAATTCTGCTCCTATGTATAAGAATATAACTACTATAATACTGCTCCTATGTACAAGAATATAACTACTATAATACTGCTCCTATGTACAAGAATATAACTACTATAATACTGCTCCTATGTACAAGAATATAACTACTATAATACTGCCTACTATGTACAAGAATATAACTACTATAATACTGCCTCCTATGTACAAGAATATAACTACTATAATACTGCTCCTATGTACAAGAATATAACTACTACTAATAATACTGCTCCTATGTACAAGAATATAACTACTATAATACTGCTCCTATGTACAAGAATATAACTACTATAATACTGCCTCCTATGTACAAGAATATAACTACTATAATACTGCTCCTATGTACAAGAATATAACTACTATAATACTGCTCCTATGTACAAGAATATAACTACTATAATACTGCTCCTATGTTACAAGAATATAACTAACTATAATACTGCCTCCTATGTACAAGAATATAACTACTATAATACTGCTCCTATACTACATGTACAAGAATATAACTACTATAATACTGCTCCTATGTACAAGAATATAACTACTATAAATACTGCTCCTATGTACAAGAATATAACTACTATAATACTGCTCCTATGTACAAAGAATATAACTACTATAATACTGCTTCCTATGTACAAGAATATAACTACTATAATACTGCTCCTATGTACAAGAATATAACTACTATAATACTGCTCCTATGTACAAGAATATAACTACTATAATACTGCTCCTATGTACAAGAATATAACTACTATAATACTCCTATGTACAAGAATATAACTACTATAATACTGCTCCTATGTACAAGAATATAACTACTATAAATACTGCTCCTATGTACAAGAATATAACTACTATAATACTGCTCCTATGTACAAGAATATAACTACTATATACTACTGCTCCTATGTACAAGAATATAACTACTATAATACTGCTCCTATGTACAAGAATATACTACTATAATACTGCTCCTATGTACAAGAATATAACTACTATAATACTGCTCCTATGTACAAAGAATATAACTACTATAATACTGCTCCTATATACAAGAATATAACTACTATAATACAGCTCCTATGTACAAGAATATAACTACTATAATACTGCTCCTATATACAAGAATATAACTACTATAATACTGCCTCCTATGTACAAGAATATAACTACTATAATACTGCTCCTATGTACAAGAATATAACTACTATAATACTGCTCCTATGTACAAGAATATAACTACTATAATACCGCCTCCAATGTACTAATTATAGAATATATCTGAAAAGTTGTGCAAATTGGTGTATTTTTTCTCGTGTGGTTTCCAGTTTCACAATTTCCAGTTTTCTTTAGAAGGGGATTGGATTTATCAGTAAAGTAGTTGGGATTTCTATGAATAGATTTGTGGCTTAAAAGGCTTTTTGTGGGTTTAAATTTTGCACAATGGGGGTGTAAAATTCTGTTTTGTTAAAGTTTAGTCTACCTGGGGCATAACTGGTAAAGTGTCTATCCTTGCTGCACATTGTGGACTGGCCTGACTCAGTTTCCGCCATTTACAGTCCTTGTACATCAGCCCTCATGTATTTTCCCTTTAGCTAGAACACGTTCCCACTTTGTATTCCAAATTCCTGTTCCGAGTCTCTTTGCTTCTGGTTTGTCCTTGACCTCCTGTGATTCGGTCCCTCATGAAGCGTTAACTCAATAGTCCATTGTTGATAAATCTCACAAATCAGTTTAGAGAAATGGAGCTGTGGCCAGGAGACCCAAATGCATGAAGATTGATGGAGTGTTTATTGTAGACGTTTCTTCAGCAGAAGACCCCGCTGTCTCTGAGGAACTACGAAACACAAACTTTCATTCAAAGTCAACGGCAATCACTACTCAGATTCCACGCTTGGACCTGTCACGCCTTGGGCAAAATTATGGTAACCTCTCTTTGTATACGGGCACTGGTTCCTGAGATCTCCTCCTGCGAGTGCTACTTCTCAAGATTCTGAGAAGCCAAGACACAAAGAGTCTCTGCTTACGGCTACATTCTCACAACCTTGATGCTGCAGTGCTCAGGCTGCTGACCACAAACCACATTGGCTGCGTGAACTCCACATCGCAATCCAGACCCACTTACCTCAATGCATCCACAATCCATAAGATGTAGCGAAAGATAGGTCATGTCCTATTGTTTGCAACGCAGAGGCATGGACCTGGACGCCCACGGAAACACACCTGGCCGTGAAAGATAGGACATATCAGCATCTTACGAATCACGGACTTGTTGAAGTCAATGTGTCCACACTGCGATGTGGTCTGCAGCTCATGCGTGGCAGTACCACAGTCACGTGAATGCAGCCGAAAGGGGCTTTCGAAGTTTGTTATATTGATGACCCTAACCTCAACCCACGAAACTCACTAAATGGCCACCAGTCAAAACAAGCCTTCTGGAGTGGTAGGACTAGGGGTGGCGCTCTCTTACACAACTTACCACCATCATTCCCTCATGAGCCAGGCTTTCTGATCCTGCTAAAATATGTTGGAAGTAAGGTTGATATACACTTAAAGGGAACCTGTCATCACCAAAACACCCCCTGAACTAGAGAAAGCATTGTATAGTGTAAGTGATGCTGAATCCGAATATGTAAGTTTTATCTTCAGACTCACTTCCATTCCGACGCTGTGCTCCCACAAACCTGCAGTAAAATGCACTCAGTGGACTCCGGTGCTCACTGACATAATGGAGAGGACTCAAAGAAGAGTCCAGTGAGTGCATTTTACTGCTGGTTTGTGGGAGCACATCGTCGCAATGGAAGTGAGTATGAAGATAAAACTTACATATTCGGATTCAGCATCACTTACACTAATACACCGCTTACTCTAGTTCAGGGGGTGTTTCGGAGATGACAGGTTCCCTTTAAGGGTAAGATAGTGAGGTGAGGGAGTAGGTTCCTTTGTCTGACAGGGGTCATCCTTCCCAGTGTGGGTTTTTCTCTTTGCAGACAATAGGGCATAATTTGTAGAGGCTACGAACCAACGGCTTTACAGGGATTTCTGTCCAGACTGGAGAACTGTTTATTAGGCTATGACAACCCCAATTTTATCTTTAACTACTGCTTTTAGCGCAATTATTTTACCTAATAAAAGTTACGTTTTAATGTTTTATGTTTTTCTGTATCCATCTTGAAGTATAATACAGAAAACTTGTGTTGGAACTACGACCACAAAAAAATTAGTGGTTGGTATGATGCACTTTGGTACCTTTGGGACCTGTGACCCTGTGGGATAGTTAGCTAGCAAGTAGAGGTCAGTGAAAGGGGTTGTCCGAGTTATGAAATATATATATATAGTACTGTAAATCTGATGGACAGCAATATATAACAAAGTTAAGCAAGTTTTAGGCAAAAGAAAATCTCTATTTCCTCATTTGCCTGGTTCTCTTCTAGCCTTTGTTTACATGCAATAATGCAAAGGGAGTGAATACAAGTGCTACCCTGAGTGACATGTCTCCCTGCTAGGATACTCAGCAGCATGTTGTATGTGTAGAACTACAAGTCCCAGCTGTACAATAACATTACTGATGCACAAAGAAACTTCCCCTACCTTTCTTGTGCAATACTCTGCAGATCTCCAGTGTCAGGATCTGCCCTCCTCATCCTATAGACACATGTCTCTTCATTGCCTGTAGCTACTGTTGTAAAGCTTTGAGCCCTGTGTGTGTTCTGGCTGAAGGGGTTAATGTTTTATCTGAAAGAATCCAGAGAGCAAGAGCCCAGCAGAGCAGGGGGCGTGGCCAGAACAGTGATGTCTCGTGTACAGGCTCTTATCTGCTGAAATCTGAGAAACCAGCAGCTTTAGAATCACAAAGTGCTGGAAGAGCTGTTGTATTTGATTAGTTGGAAACATACAAAGGACAAAAAAATAACTCGGACAACCCCTTTAAGCTTGCTAATTGCTAGAGGTGAGCTTTGAACAGTGATTTTGAGTCCTCGCACTCACAAGCATTCAAATGGCTGTGCTAGACCAAGTCAGGAGGAACAGAGCAGCCAGCTGCCAGACAATAAAGTACATATGTAGAATGTGGCATGCTGGACTGTGCAACATAGAGACAGTCAACAAGTGCAAATAAATGTTGCTGAGAGCGCACCCCACTGGAAGACTATGAGCGTGTGTGTATGCCAAGTGGAAAGGAGCTAATGACTGTGATCAATCCTAAGCAGAGTGTTAACCATGTTACCTATATCAACTAGTATTAAGTAGTGTTGATCGAGCACCAGTAGTGCTCGGGTGGAACACTAGGCGGTGCTTGAGTGCTCGACCAAGCACCCCGAGCACAATGGAAGTCAATAGGAGAACCCAAGCACTAAACCAGGCACCCCCTGCTCTGAAGAGGGGAGGGTGTCTGGTTCATAGGGAAAGGTGAGAAAATAGTGGAAACACCACAGAAATGGTTTGGGAACAACATGGGGAGGATGTCTGGATGCATCTTGGACTCCAAAGTCGCAGCTATTAAGAATGATGTCCGACTATTACACCACTTTTACGGAATGACAAGAATGCAAGACCGAATATAACATTGATTTTAGAGGAAATATTGTTAGGAAACATATATTTACTTGTAAGTGCAAGTGCTGCCAAAAATTACAAGGAAGAGACACTCCAATACAAGTGGTATATCAAATAAAGGAGGGCCTCATTCACATTGTAGTACAATTGTTCATGTCGTGGGACTCCTACACTCATAAAGCCTATGCACAAAGCGAAAGGGCTGCCAAAAATTACAAGGAACAGGTACTCCGATACACAGATAATGTTGCCTTGATTAGCAGCAGAAAAAATTACACCGGATGTCAGGTATATAGGATACAGAAAGTTATAATGCACACACTGCACACGTGGTGTTTAGGTCAGGCAACCTTGAGCAATTTTTGCCCCTCCCCCCAAAAAATATATTGCAGCCAGATATAATAGCCCTTAAAAGGACTTTTGGGTCTTTTCAACAGAAAAACTAGCCCTGCCTAGCCAATTCCTATCCCTACACTATCTGTCCCTCTTTGCAGCAGCTCTCCCTGACTAGGGGCGGGATAGGGGCGGGCCCATTCACCCCTATGGGCGGCACACTATCTTGCTCAGCTGCGGCTCCATGCCGCGGTTCAGCAAGAAAAGATAGAACATGTCCTATACTTGTCCGTACGCACGGTCAAGTATAGGCATTTTCAATGGGGCCGCTCGGCGTGTGTTCCGCATACGGGCATCCCCCATATTTTTGCGGGTCCGCAGTAATGTGGACCCGCAAAAATACAGCCATCTGAACGGGGCCTAAGACTGAGCCGGGTCACATGTCACCAGGTGCTATATAGCACCCGATGACGCGTTCCCGGCCAGCCAATCACTGTAATGCCAGTAGCCAACCTCCCCACACGCTGATTGGCTAAGTAGCGTGCGGGGAGGGGACTCGAACATGGCGGTCGAGCACACACGGTGTTTGGCCGAACACCACGATGTGCCAAGCATAGGCATGCTCGAACAAATATACTATTCGGCCGAGCATGCTTGCTCAACACTAGTATTAAGCCATCTTTATCCCAGCCACAGTGACTTTTGGGCAGAGTTGTCATCAGCCATTGAGTTGGGTGCAACGCCAAGACCAGAACTTGTCCCATCATTGTTCAAGTGCAATTGGTAATATCAACTCTGCCCAACAGTATCTGTGGCTGGGATAAAGATGGCTTAATACTGGTTGATATAGGCAATAGTTCAAGTGCAATCATCTAGGGTTCTCCACCTCCCAGTTCTGTACATTCCCTTTCCAAACATTCTGAGCAACAAGACATTGGAGCCCAAGCTTCTTGAGAACTTCACAGGTCGATGTGGAAGAATCCATTGGTCAAGTGTTTTCCCTAATATCAGGGACTGCCGCACAGTAGCACAAAGACTGAGGGTGGAGTAATTCCCCCATCATGATGGGGTCAGAAAGCGCCTGTTCATCTGTTTCTCAACAAACTATTTTTTATTATTTCTGGATGTTTTTGCATGCTGCTGTAACGTGTCCAAGAAGATGACCCCTGGATCATGGAAATGAAGCAAACGACTGCACAATGATGATTGAACACAGAAGGCGGGCGAATATTTCTTGTCACTTTCGGAAAATCATCCTGCATGGCTGTGCCAAGGAACTTGGCAGTAAAAAGCTTCTGTTATTCTTCTTCTCATTGTCATAGAGTAAAGCATCGGATATGAATACTGTACATATGTATATTCCGTTACCGGCGGAGGGGTATTACATATTCCATATCTCGTATTTGAGCATTTTTGAAGCCCTCATTAAAGGGCACGCACCACCAACAATCATGATTTGGACCATATTTCTTACATTGCTTTCCTGTTGAACAATTCGCCTACATGTAAAAACCACTCCTGCTTTTTCTACCACTAGGTGGCAATCTACAAAAAGCTGTTTCAACCTCTCAATGACCTGAACAAAGCTTGGCTCCCCAGCGGTGGCAATGTGCATCCAAGGCAGGGGCGGATTGGCGCTAGACCTCACAGGGAAAGTTCCTGGTGGGCCGATGCCCAGGGGGCCACCTGGGCCCTCCTCATGGCTGGCCAGTGGGATTTTTTTGTGGCAGTATTTTGTGATGCACTGTGGTATTTGGCTCTGTTGGGGCGGTATAATGTGCCACAATATGGTATTGCTGGCCCTGCCTTCCATCAGTTTGGAGCCAACTACAAAACAGAGACACTTTTGGTATTTTTTCCAGGGCCACTTTAAATTCCCAATCCGCTCCTGATCCAAGGTTTTCACAAGTTTACGTTGGGGTTGGACTGGAGAATAATACTTTGCAATAAAGAAACGGAGGCTCAGCCTGATCATATATTCAAATATACAGAGCCTCTGGAACTCCACCACCTTGATAATTTAAAGAACCCTCACTATCAAGCTTTCCTGCCTAGTTCAGTTTGCTCAATGAAGCATTTACCAGTTATGCTCCAGATAGATGGGTAGTTGGGAGCTAGAGAGCGGATCCGGATCTTTTCAGATTTGCTGCGTTCGAATCTTAAATGTTCTTAAACCTTTGTAAGCAAACGCTACGTACTTGTCCGATAAATTGTACGCTAATGCTACGTAACAATTAATTTATACTCCGATGCGTACGAATTCAGTTAATTAGCAAACTTTTACTGTATGTTCCTTATTTATGCGGAAATGTTCACGGTGGATGGGTTAGAGTGGCAAAAAGCTCAGGAAGAACACGGTCACCTGACCTAGTGGGGAGGGCCAGCTCTGATTTGCCCATAGGCTCGGTACATCACTTGTGCTGCGACTGCTGAGACGAGCAGAAGCCTGTGAAAGACAGAGAACTGTTTTCTGTAAATTGTGGTGTTGTTCTGAGCATCCATAATCCACATACCAGGGCTAGTAATATTAATCAGGCAGGGAGAGAGACAGGGAGAGAGACAGGAAGAGAGACAAAGACCTGATTGCCTGCTGCCACAGTCAAGTGAAAATGTCTGGCACGGAAAAGCAAAAGGGGTCCACTTCCAGCCAGACCTCGAGCTCAAAAAAAAAGAAGGAGAAGGTGGCACAGGGCAGCAGTGGCAGCAGTGGCAAAGGACATGTAGCCGCAGCTTCTACCGATAGAATTCATAGTAGTTGGCCACTGTTCCACCAGTCCAACCACCAAGGCGCAAAATTGTTGTAGAGGAGAAAGTCGATGAGGTAGTGGAGTGGATGCCATTTTGAAAACTTCGCTCTGCCTCTGAGGACTGTACGCCACGGCCTAGCGTCGTGCATGCCTGCGTATTACGCAATCACTAGACAATAGTACGCTAAGGATTCATACGCACTTTGTACGCTCATATGTACGTATTCAGTTAAGTAGCGTACCTTTACTATGGTCGTTATTAGTGTGTGAATTTTCGCAGAACACGACCAGAATAACAAATTGCTTTAATGCAGCTTCGACCGAATAGATTCGTATTAAGAACGTATCTTTTCTTAAATTCGACGAACATTCGGCGAAGCGAATCTTTGAAAATTCGCTCATCTCTATTGGGAGCCCTCAATCCCTTTCAAAGACTGTGCGAATCACTGATTCAGATGTCATAACTTCCATAGACTTTAGAGGAGAGAGAAGAGGTAGAGTCCAAGGCCCAGATGTAGAATGGAGGCCCCATTGAATATTTTGAAGCATGTTAAAACTGAGAACTGCATTCATAGAGGGGCAGGAGAGTTGCAGGACACACTGAGCTCAAGCAGGTATATTGATTGACTTTGAAAATGTGGTAAGAAATAACTTTCCTGTGCGGGGCGCCACAGGGAGAATGAGAAATAAAGGGTTATTCTCATTTCCTATCTTAAAAAGTGGATGGCATGTCGTTAGGATAAGTCATCACCTTATGGTTGGTTGGAGTCCGATTTTTTGGAACTACCAACGATCTTGAGATCAAAGCTGTTGCAATGACAGTTTAGTGTCCAATGCACTGTTTTTCCCTTCACAGGGTCTCCCCCGTCACCCCCTGTGCTGTGGTTCCCTGTACAATCAGGGACTGGGAACATAGCTGAGCACAGAAAATTTAGAAAGGGGCGCAACGCTAAACCAGTCCTGCAGCTCCTCCATTCTCAGAATCAGTAGGGTTGGCCGGACACTTACCGATCATAAAGAACCGGAATATTCTAGTGACATGCCAATGAGATGACCCCATAAACTGCTTATGATGAAGTAAAATCTGCAGATCTGAGGAGGTTATAAATTTATGAAACCTTCGGTTACTGGAACCTTCCAAACCATCCATGTTATGTTAGGTTTTTCTTCGGGATTATGTTCTTGCTCGGCACAGCAGAGATTGATCTTATATGGTAGTGATGTCAGATCCCATTATATCCTGGGTTTTATAAAAGTGAAGCTCAGGGCTTAACCAGCATCTCGTGTTCTGAGTCGTCCTGATAACACAGTCTGGAAAATAACCGGGCGTCCGGGGCTAATACCAGACATTGTACAGTAAATATCAGCAAATGACATCTCATCCGGACAAAGCTTCGTCTCAGCTGGAGGTGATGGGACAAGTTATAGAGCATAGCAGTAGATGTCTGTGTTACATAGCGGCCACTGAACTCATTTTCTGTGATGTTTTTCAGCATGGACTCTTGAAAGCATAGAAATAGTTAATAGCTGAATGTCAAAGCCAAAGAGAGCAGACACATGGGTAGAAGGTCTTCGCCAGCTGCAGGTGGCATTGACGTAGGTTCTTCACATTCAACTAATGGGTTTGATCCACAATAAACTATCAATAGTATTAGGGATTGGTAGATGAGACTAACTATGAGAAAGGACTGTTCCTGGTTTTGTCCATCAATGGTGAGGTGGCAATATATGGGGCTACCAGAACCTGAGAACAGCCAGTTCTCTTCATGGCGGTCCAGCAGCTGATATTTTGTCATAGATGTTTGTCAGTGTTGTCAGTGTAACTCCTATAGTCATGACTCCTGTTCCTCCATTGAAGTGAACAGTACTTAGCTGTAATACCACACATAACCTATGGACAGGTGTGATGCTGTTCTCCGTAAGAAGATATCAATGATTTTTTAATCCTGGACAACCCCTTCAAGATAAGAACATTCATAACACAACCCACATGCACACTAGGAGCAAGATGAAAACTTCTCCCCTTGAGGAATATGGAGATAGCACATGGACAGATCGGACGATGTGCTAAAACAACCACCGATACCTAGAACGAGGGGAGAGGAGCATGAACATGTTGCATTCTCTCTCCTTGCTGCATAGAAGTCTATGGACCTGTCTTGATTCCGTCCTCAGCAGTGAGGAGAGACAGCACGCTTTGATTTAGGGATTGGTGGGGTCTAAGTGCTCTGAACCCTACAGATCTACATTTTAAAAATGTCTCTTTGACACATCAAAAGTTTTTTTGAAAAGTTAGTGATTCTTTATTAGGTGTAACCATAAGTATTAATAAACAAGACTTGCTGTAGGTTTGTCAGTATTGTCTACATTCTCCCACTCCTCTTCTGAAGTATAGACACCCACATGACAGCCCTCATGTGCACCTGTAGTTCTTAGGGTTTCCATTCATTTCACTGGAGAGTACAGTCTATTAGAAAACAATTCTTCAAGAACCTTTCCTCACACTACTGGATATAAACTACAATTTAGTATATTACTATGTTTCCCCTTGATATGGAGACTCCAGACCTACCCAGTGCATTTAAACTGTAAAAAGCAATGTAGCACAGGGGGCCACAGCACTCATCAATCGTATGGCTTCTCCCGTCCCTTTTTAGATCCCTTCTCCGCCCCAGGAACCGAATTCTTCACAGTATCACATATATTCAGACAGCACTCCAGTAATAGTTGCAAATTCGGGTGTTTATTCAGCCAGACTGCTTAGTGAACATCAGTACATAGTATAGCGACGTTTCGGGCTTACATCGTTATTACACCCGTTTCCAAGCAAGGGATGTACTTGTACTTCCAGACGAAACACCCGAATTTTAAAATAAGTTGTTTCAGTCATTTCTTGTAGTCTACTACTACTCCTTATCTAGCTAACAGTTTTGCCCCAGCTCTGCTCGGGCTTTGAGAAGAGCACTTAACAGCAGTAGAAGGTGGGCTGGACTGGTTTTGCTTCTCATATCTTGGGACTGGTAATAGCTAGAGATATGACTAAGCTTTCAAACAATACCAGAATCACAGCATTATATCAACATCAGCAGGAAATATATCGCTGTTAGAAACTGAGAAGTGAGTAAAAGTGGTAAAACCTGCTTTTACTTTCATCTACGTTCACTGCCATCCCGATTTCTAACAGCTATATCTTACAAAGTAATGAAGATAATACTGTGATTCTGGTATTGTTTGAAAGCTTTCAAACAAGACCTGGCCCATATTTCTATCTTCTACCTATACAGATATATAAAGCATCTAAAGAAGTTCCCCCCCACTTCAATCTGAAGGATTGCAGGAGGAATGAAAAACATAATAAAAAAATATGTATGAATTTGGCCTTATCATTGCAGTGACCCACATCATGACAAAGTAAATAAATTCCACAAAATTAAAATTTGTATCTTCCCCCAAAAATAAAATAATAAAGGTTATTTAATACATTGTATATAGCCCAAAATGGTTCCTAAAAGACATACAAATAATCCTGCAAAATAGAAAATAAAAAATTGCAGAAGAAAAAAAAAATAAAAAGTTGCTGGAACACAATTGGAGGAAATGTTTTACTGGTTCTTAAGACTAAATTTAATTATGTCACTAAGGGGTTAAAAATGCTGTCGTGTCCCCTGAGTTGTGTGCCAACAACATTTACATCTACAATAAAAAAGGGACATTTTTGGGAGGGTTTTTCCAATGTTAATATGACCGTTAGGAAATTAAAACAGGTTGTCCAGGATTACAAAAAAAATGGCTTATTTCTTCCAAAAACAGTGCCACGCTGGTCAACAGGTTGGGTATGGTATTGCAGGTCAGCCCTATTAAAATAATGAAGCTGAGCTGCAGTACCAGGCACAAGCGGTGGCAGAATCATCTATTTTGGTAAATGTTTGGTAAATGTCAAATGCGGACGAGAGTCCCGAAGTCACATTTTGTAGGTTCCCTAAATCTTCTGGATGATGTGCAGTATTTCTCAGGCTATGGGATAAATGTGGAAATCACTACAATCTGCGGCTTCAGAGCGGAAGTCACAGCTGCAACCCAGACCTCGCTCCCCGGGGCTCGGCACAGATTTCACGCCCGCACAGTCTCACTGTGGAGAACGGGATGTGTACACCACAAAAAGTAGAAATGTTCATAGATGAAAGGTTGATAAAGTTTATTTCGCAAGGTCCCAGTTGTAAAAGATTTTATTTTGCACTATTGATCCATTTTTTCATTATTGTTATTCCTCTTTTTCTTTGTTTTTCATGGTATGGATTTCAGTTAATATATCGACTTTTTCCGCTACTATTACTGTATACTCCTACTGAAAGTTGGAGAGGTCGGGGTTAAATTCACAAATGCAGTCGCCTTTTATTTCTACCAGACGCCTTTTCCCTTTCTAAACAGTATGACTAAGGTTACATCCACATAGAGATGAGCAAATTTCATGTTATGAAATTTGTTAACGCTTCGTTTGGTGGTAAAAGATGAAATGCATTATTGATTCTGTTACCATGGACCATACCAAAATTCCATGACATGCCTTTAGAGACATTCCGTTATTCATTCTGTCCTAATAGAAGTCTATGGCCTGCATAACAGATCCGTCCAGTTTCCGTTATGCCGGGGACTCCTTCTATTATGACGGAATGAATGACGGAGGAAGCGGCAATATGATAGTTATAATCTTGTACCTAGGAGCAGTATTATAGTAGTTATATTCTTGTACATAGGAGCAGTATTATAGTAGTTATATTCTTGTACATAGGAGCAGTATTATAGTAGTTATATTCTTGTACATAGGAGGCAGTATTATAGTAGTTATATTCTTGTACATAGGAGGAAGTATTATAGTAGTTATATTCTTGTACATAGGAGCAGTATTATAGTAGTTATATTCTTGTATATAGGAGCAGTATTATAGTAGTTATATTCTTGAATATAGGAGCAGTATTATAGTAGTTATATTCTTGTACATAGGAGCAGTATTATACTAGTTATATTCTTGTACATAGGAGCAGTATTATAGTAGTTATATTCTTGTACATAGGAGCAGTATTATAGTAGTTATATTCTTGTACATAGGAGCAGTATTATAGTAGTTATATTCTTGTACATAGGAGGCAGTATTATAGTAGTTATATTCTTGTACATAGGAGGCAGTATTATAGTAGTTATATTCTTGTACATAGGAGCAGTATTATAGTAGTTATATTCTTGTACATAGGAGCAGTGTTATAGTAGTTATATTCTTGTACATAGGAGCAGTATTATAGTAGTTATATTCTTGTACATAGGAGGCAGTATTATAGTAGTTATATTCTTGTACATAGGAGCAGTATTATAGTAGTTATATTCTTGTTACATAGGAAGGCAGTATTATAGTAGTTATATTCTTGTACATAAGAACAGTATTATAGTAGTTATATTCTGTACATAGGAGGCAGTATTATAGTAGTTATATTCTTGTACATAGGAGGCAGTATTATAGTAGTTATATTTCTGTACATAGGAGCAGTGTTATAGTAGTTATATTCTTGTACATAGGAGCAGTATTTATAGTAGTTATATTCTTGTACATAGGAGGCAGTATTATAGTAGTTATATTCTTGTACATAGGAGCAGTAATTATAGTAGTTATATTCTTGTACTATAGGAGCAGTATTATAGTAGTTATAATTCTTGTACATAGGAGCAGTATTATAGTAGTATATTCTTGTAGCATAGGAGGTAGTATTTATAGAGTTATATTCTTGTACATAGGAGCAGTATTATAGAGTTATATTCTTGTACATAGGAGCAGTATTATAGTAGTTATATTCTTGTACATAGGAGCAGTATTATAGTAGTTATATTCTTGTACATAGGAGGCAGTATTATAGTAGTTATATTCTTGTACATAGGAGCAGTATTATAGTAGTTATATTCTTGTAACATAGGAGCAGTATTATAGTAGTTATATTCTTGTACATAGGAGCAGTATTATAGTAGTTATATTCTTGTACATAGGAGGCAGTATTATAAGTAGTTATATTCTTGTACATAGGAGCAGTATTATAGTAGTTATATTCTTGTACATAGGAGCAGTATTATAGTAGTTATATTCTTGTACATAGGAGCAGTATTATAGTAGTTATATTCTTGTACATAGGAGGCAGTATTATAGTAGTTATATTCTTGTACATAGGAGCAGTATTATAGTAGTTATATTCTTGTACATAGGAGCAGTATTATAGTAGTTATATTCTTGTATATAGGAGCATTATTATAGTAGTTATATTCTTGTACATAGGAGCAGTATTATAGTAGTTATATTCTTGTACATAGGAGGCAGTATTATAGTAGTTATATTCTTGTACATAGGAGCAGTATTATAGTAGTTATATTCTTGTACATAGGAGCAGTATTATAGTAGTTTATATTCTTGTACATAGGAGCAGTATTATAGTAGTTATATTCTTGTACATAGGAGCAGTATTAATAGTAGTTATATTCTTGTACATAGGAGGCAGTATTATAGTAGTTATATTCTTGTACATAGGAGCAGTATTATAGTAGTTATATTCTTGTACATAGGAGCAGTATTATAGTAGTTATATTCTTGTACATAGGAGCAGTATTATAGTAGTTATATTCTTGTACATAGGAGCAGTATTATAGTAGTTATATTCTTGTACATAGGAGCAGTATTATAGTAGTTATATTCTTTGTACATAGGAGCAGTATTATAGTAGTTATATTCTTGTACATAGGAGGCAGTATTATAGTAGTTATAATTCTTGTACATAGGAAGCAGTATTATAGTAGTTATATTCTTGTATATAGGAGCAGTATTATAGTAGTTATATTCTTGTACATAGGAGCAGTATTATAGTAGTTATATTCTTGTACATAGGAGCAGTATTATAGTAGTTATATTCTTGTACATAGGAGCAGTATTATAGTAGTTATATTCTTGTACATAGGAAGGCAGTATTATAGTAGTTATATTCTTGTACATAGGAGGCAGTATTATAGTAGTTATATTCTTGTACATAGGAGCAGTATTATAGTAGGTATATTCTTGTACATAGGAGCAGTGTTATAGTAGTTATATTCTTGTACATAGGAGCAGTATTATAGTAGTTATATTCTTGTACATAGGAGGCAGTATTATAGTAGTTATATTCTTGTACATAGGAGCCAGTATTATAGTAGTTAATATTCTTGTACATAGGAGGCGTAATTATAGTAGTTATATTCTTGTACATAAGAACAGTATTATAGTAGTTATATTCTTGTACATAGGAGGCAGTATTATTAGTAGTTATATTCTTGTACATAGGAGGCAGTATTATAGTAGTTATATTCTTGTACATAGGAGCAGTGTTATATAGTAGTTATATCTTGTACATAGGAGCAGTATTATAGTAGTTATATTCTTGTACATAGGAGGCAGTATTATAATAGTTATATTCTTGTACATAGGAGCAGTATTATAGTAGTTATATTCTTGTACATAGGAGCAGTATTATAGTAGTTATATTCTTGTACATAGGAGCAGTATTATAGTAGTAATATTCTTGTACATAGGAGGTAGTATTATAGAAGTTATATTCTTGTACATAGGAGCAGTAATTATAGAAGTTATATTCTTGTACATAGGAGCAGTATTATAGCAGTTATATTCTTGTACATATGAGCAGTATTAATAGTAGTTATATTCTTGTACATAGGAGGCAGTATTATAGTAGTTATATTCTTGTACATAGGAGCAGTATTATAGTAGTTATATTCTTGTACATAGGAGCAGTATTAATAGTAGTTTATATTCTTGTACATAGGAGCAGTGTATAGTAGTTATATCTTGTAATAGGAGCAGTATTATAGTAGTTATATCTTGTACATAGGAGCAGTATTATAGTAGTTATATTCCTGTACATAAGAGCAGTATTATAGTAGTTATATTCCTTATACATAGGAGCAGTATTATAGTAGTTATATTCTTGTACATAGGAGCAGTATTATAGTAGTTTATATTCTTGTACATAGGAGCAGTATTATAGTAGTTATATTCTTGTACATAGGAGCAGTATTTATAGTAGTTATATTCTTGTACATAGGAGCAGTATTTATAGTAGTTATATTCTTTGTACATAGGAGCAGTATTATAGTAGTTATATTCTTGTACATAGGAGCAGTATTATAGTAGTTATATTCTTGTACATAGGAGCAGTATTATAGTAGTTATATTCTTGTACATAGGAGCAGTATTAATAGTAGTTATATTCTTGTACATAGGAGCAGTATTATAGTAGTTATATTCTTGTACATAGGAGGCAGTATTATAGTAGTTATATTCTTGTACATAGGAGCAGTATTATAGTAGTTATATTCTTGTACATAGGAGCAGTATTATAGTAGTTATATTCTTGTACATAGGAGGCAGTATTATAGTAGTTATATTCTTGTACATAGGAGCAGTATTATAGTAGTTTATATTCTTGTACATAGGAGCAGTATTATAGTAGTTATATTCTTGTACATAGGAGCAGTATTATAGTAGTTATATTCTTGTACATAGGAGGCAGTATTATAGTAGTTATATTCTTGTACATAGGAGGCAGAGTATATTATAGTAGTTATATTCTTGTACATAGGAGCAGTATTATAGTAGTTATATTCTTGTACATAGGAGCAGTATTAATAGTAGTTATATTCTTGTACATAGGAGCAGTATTATAGTAGTTATATTCTTGTACATAGGAGCAGTATTTATAGTAGTTATATTCTTGTACATAGGAGCAGTATATAGTAGTTATATTCTTGTACATAGGAGCAGTATTATAGTAGTTATATTCTTGTACATAGGAGCAGTATTATAGTAGTTATATTCTTGTACATAGGAGGCAGTATTATAGTAGTTATATTCTTGTACATAGTATATTATAGTAGTTATATTCTTGTACATAGGAGCAGTATTATAGTAGTTATATTTTCTTGTACATAGGAGCAGTATTTATAGTAGTTATATTCTTGTACATAGGAGCAGTATTATAGTAGTTATATTCTTGTACATAGGAGCAGTATTATAGTAGTTATATTCTTTGTACATAGGAGCAGTATTATAGTAGTTATATTCTTGTACATAGGAGCAGTATTATAGTAGTTATATTCTTGTACATATAGAGCAGTATTATAGTAGTTATATTCTTGTACATAGGAGGCAGTATTATAGTAGTTATATTCTTGTACATAGGAGGCAGTATTATAGTAGTTAATATTCTTGTACATAGGAGCAGTATTATAGTAGTTATATTCTTGTACATAGGAGCAGTATTATAGTAGTTATATTCTTGTACATAGGAGGCAGTATTATAGTAGTTATATTCTTGTACATAGGAGCAGTATTATAGTAGTTATATTCTTGTACATAGGAGCAGTATTATAGTAGTTATATTTCTTGTACATAGGAGCAGTATTATAGTAGTTATATTCTTGTACATAGGAGGCAGTATTTATAGTAGTTATATTCTTGTACATAGGAGCAGTATTATAGTAGTTATATTCTTGTACATAGGAGCAGTATTATAGTAGTTATATTCTTGTACATAGGAGCAGTATTATAGTAGTTATATTCTTGTACATAGGAGCAGTATTAATAGTAGTTATATTCTTGTACATAGGAGGCAGTATTATAGTAGTTATATTCTTGTACATAGGAGGCAGTATTATAGTAGTTATATTCTTGTACATAGGAGCAGTATTATAGTAGTTTATATTCTTGTACATAGGAGCAGTATATTATAGTAGTTATATTTCTTGTACATAGGAGCAGTATTATAGTAGTTATATTCTTGTACATAGGAGCAGTATTATAGTAGTTATATTCTTGTACATAGGAGCAGTATTATAGTAGTTTATATTCTTGTACATAGGAGCAGTATTATAGTAGTTATATTCTTGTACATAGGAGCAGTATTATAGTATTATAGTATTATATTCTTGTACATAGGAGCAGTATTATAGTAGTTATATTCTTGTACATAGGAGCAGTATTATAGTAGTTATATTCTTGTACATAGGAGCAGTATTATAGTAGTATATTCTTGTACATAGGAGCAGTATTATAGTAGTTATATTCTTGTACATAGGAGGCAGTATTATAGTAGTTATATTCTTGTACATAGGAGCAGTATTATAGTAGTTATATTCTTGTACATAGGAGCAGTATTATAGTAGTTATATTCTTGTACATAGGAGCAGTATTATAGTAGTTATATTCTTGTACATAGGAGGCAGTATTATAGTAGTTATATTCTTGTACATAGGAGCAGTATTATTAGTTAGTTATATTCTTGTACATAGGAGCAGTATTAATAGTAGTTATATTCTTGTATCATAGGAGCAGTATTATAGTAGTTATATTCTTGTACATAGGAGGCAGTATTATAGTAGTTATATTCTTGTACATAGGAGCAGTATTATAGTAGTTATATTCTTGTACATAGGAGCAGTATTATAGTAGTTATATTCTTGTACATAGGAGCAGTATTATAGTAGTTATATTCTGTTACATAGGAGCAGTATTATAGTAGTTATATTCTTGTACATAGGAGCAGTATTATAGTAGTTATATTCTTGTACATAGGAGGCAGTATTATAGTAGTTATATTCTTGTACATAGGAGCAGTATTATAGTAGTTATATTCTTGTACATAGGAGCGTATTATAGTAGTTATATTCTTGTACATAGGAGCAGTATTATAGTAGTTATATTCTTGTACATAGGAGCAGTATATAGTAGTTATAATTCTTGTACATAGGAGCAGTATTATAGTAGTTATATTCTTGTACATAGGAGGCAGTATTATATAGTAGTTATATTCTTGTACATAGGAGCAGTATTATAGTAGTTATATTCTTGTACATAGGAGCAGTATTATAGTAGTTATACTTGTTAGAGCAGTATTATAGTAGTTATATATTCTGTAACATAGGAGGCAGTATTATAGTAGTTATATTCTTGTACATAGGAGCAGTATTATAGTAGTTATATTCTTGTACCATAGGAGCAGTATTATAGTAGTTATATTTTTGTAGCATAGGAGTAGTATTATAGTAGTTATATTCTTGTACATAGGAGCAGTATTATTAGTAGTTATATTCTGTACATAGAGCGTATTATTAGTAGTTATATTCTTGTACATGGAGCAGATATTATAGTAATTATATCTTGTACATAGGAGGCAGTATTATAGTAGTTATATTCTTGTACATAGGAGCAGTATTATAGTAGTTATATTCTTGTACATAGAGGCAGTATATAGTAGTTATATTCCTGTACATAGTAGCAGTATTATAGTAGTTATATTCTTGTACATAGGAGCAGTATTATAGTAGTTATATTCTTGTACATAGGAGGCAGTATTATAGTAGTTATATTCTTGTACATAGGAGCAGTATTATAGTAGTTATATTCTTGTACATAGGAGGCAGTATTATATAGTAGTTATATTCTTGTACATAGGAGCAGTATTATAGTAGTTATATTCTTGTACATAGGAGCAGTATTATAGTAGTTATATTCTTGTACATAGGAGCAGTATTATAGTAGTTATATTCTTGTACATAGGAGCAGTATTATAGTAGTTTTATATTCTTGTACATAGGAGCAGTATTATAGTAGTTATATTCTTGTACATAGGAGCAGTATTATAGTAGTATTATATATCTTGTACATAGGAGGCAGTATTATAGTAGTTATATTCTTTGTACATAGGAGCAGTATTAATAGTAGTTATACTTCTTATAGTATTATACAGTATTATAGTATTATATTCTTGTACATAGGAGGCAGTATTATAGTAGTTTATATTCTTGTACATAGGAGCAGTATTATAGTAGTTAATATATTCTTGTACATAGGAGCAGTATTATAGTAGTTATATTCTTGTACATAGGAGCAGTATTATAGTAGTTATATTTCTTGTACATAGGAGCAGTATTATAGTAGTTATATTCTTGTACATAGGAGCAGTATTATAGTAGTTATATTCTTGTACATAGGAGCAGTATTATAGTAGTTTATATTCTTGTACATAGGAGCAGTATTATAGTAGTTATATTCTTGTACATAGGAGCAGTATTATAGTAGTTATATTCTTGTACATAGGAGGCAGTATTTATAGTAGTTATTATTCTTGTACATTAGGAGGCAGTATTATAGTAGTTATATTCTTGTACATAGGAGCAGTATTATAGTAGTTATATTCTTGTACATAGGAGCAGTATTATAGTAGTTTATATTCTTGTACAATAGGAGCAGTATTATAGTAGTTTATTCTTGTACATAGGAGCAGTATTATAGTAGTTATATTTCTTGTAATAGGAGCGTATTAATAGTAGTTATATTCTTGTACATAGGAGCAGATAGTATATTCTGTACATAGGCAGTTAGTTATTACTTGTACATAGGAGCAGTATTTAGTAGTTTATATTCTTGTATATAGGAGCAGTATTATAGTAGTTATATTCTGTATATAGGAGGCAGTTTATAGTAGTTATATTCTTGTACATAGAGCAGTATTATATAGTTATATTCTTGTACATAGGCAGTATTATAGTAGTTATATTCTTTGTACATAGGAGCAGTATTATAGTAGTTATATTCTTGTAACTAGGAGCAGTATTATAGTAGTTATATTCTTATATATAGTTTAGGTTATATTCTATAGTAGGAGCAGTATTATAGTCAGTTTATTATTGTATAAATGGTATAGTGCTATATTAGCTATATACTTGCACTGTACATAGGAAGCAATGAATGACAGTATTTTATTAGCTGCGGATGCTGAATTTTTAGTTGACGTGCAGAAACTGTTCATATGAATTTTTTCTGAAGCTTCTCATCTCTTTTATAGATTTAGAACTGATGTACATTTTTCCAGTAAGGGTCGTTAACTCCATAGATTTGACAGCGCGAAGAAATTTTTGAAGAATTTTAGTCTGATGTTTGTGAGCCGCCTCAGTGTCCATCCATCATTTTCCGCGTAGTTCCTGCCAATGTAGACGTTTTCCCCGCCATTGTACGCACTTTACTTATTACCCTATAAAGATGATCCGTCTTCTTTTACTGAATGTTGTGGGCTCAACTGAACCAGTTTTTGAAGTTTTTTTATCAGTCACCTAAATCTTGATTAAATGTCTCCCGGCAGAACCTGCTCTCACTTTTCAATATATCTTCCTGGAGGTATCTTGCAGTGTAAATATACTCTGACTTCACATTATTGATCTGTGTAAATTCTGGAGACTTATTTTCTGAAGTATTGATGCTAATGCCCTCTCGCTACTTTTTTTTTTGTTGGGACCATAAAGTCTGAGTTTTAATAATGGAAAAGAGATACAGAAACCGGGTCAGTTTCCTTCTCCTGTTTTTCCGGCTTAGGTGAACTATAAGTGCCTCGCTGACCCCCCAGAGTGATTTTCACAGGTACTGCCAAAATTGTCAATCTTAGACTTAGACACCTCTTAGACACATGTCACCATGACTGTCTGCTCCGGATGACCCAAGAGGGCAGACCACAGTTTCCACCACAGATGTCTACCACCATTTTTGTCACAGACATCCCCGTACTATTAGCCAAAGATGCTCCCCTTAGAGAATGCCCCTGATGACAATGACATTCAGATACAGATGGCAGATGAGGTGTAACACTGACAAATGTAAGGTTATGCACATAGGAAGGAATAATGCAAGTCACCGGTACATACTAAATGGTAAAACACTGGGTAACTCTGACATGGAAAAGGACCTAGGAATTTTAATGAACAGCCATCTAAGTTGTAGAAACCAGTGTCAGACAGCTGCTGCCAAGGCCAACAAGATAATGGGTTGCATCAAAAGAGGCATAGATGGCGGTGATGAGAACATAGTCCTGCCACTTTACACATCACTAGTCAGACCACACATGGAGGACTGTGTACAGTTCTGGGCTCCTGTGAACAAGGCCGACATAGGCAGAGCTGGAGAGGGTTCAGAGGAGGGCAACTAAAGTAATAACTGGAATGGGTGGACTACAGGACCCAGAAAGATTATCAAAATTAGGATTATTCACTTTAGAAAAAATACGACTGAGGGGAGATGTAATAACTATGTATAAATATATCAGAGGTCAGTACAGAGATCTCTCCCATCATCTATTTATCCCCAGGACTGTGACGAGGGGACATCCTCTGCGTCTGGAGGAAGACTATGGAACTCTCTCCCTGAGGAGGTGGTGATGGTAAGTTCACCCTAAAGAGATCAGGAGGGGCCCTGGATGTATTCTGGACGGTAATAATATTACAGGTTATAGTTACTAGAGAGGGGTCGTTGATCCAGGGAGTAGGGATGAGCGAACCGAACCGTAACGAACCAGATTCGTTACGAACTTTCCCAAAAGTTTGGTTCGTCACCGAACCGAATTTTGAGAAAGTTCGTAACGAATCTGGTTAAAATAACGGCGACGCAAAATATACGCATATTTGAGAATGTACGCTAATGCGTACGCTAATGCGTTTGAATTCATAAAATGCGTACACATTAGCGAACATTCTCAAATATGCGTATATTTTAGGGTATGGAATATGCCATATGCCATACCCTAAATATACGCATATTTGAGAATGTTCACTAATGTGTACACGCATTTTATGAATTCATACGCATTAGCGTGCGCATTAGTGTACATTATTAAGTAGCGCGTACCTTTGACAATGCTAGACTGTATGTTTGTTACTTGAGTAGGAATGTTCGCAGACGCAGTGTATGAGTACGCTAATGCGTACTATTCAGTTAAGTAGCTTACCTTTGACAACGCTAGACTGTATGTTCGGCTTGACAGGAATGTTCGCAGACAAGTGTATGAGTACGCTAATGCGTACATATTCATTCAGTTAAGTAGCGTACCTTTGACAACGCTAGACTGTATGTTCGTTATTTGTGCGGGAATGTTTGTATTAGCGTACGCATTAGTGTAAATTCTCAAATATGCGTATATTTTGCGTCGCCGTTGTTGAAGTCACTTGAATTTTTTCCACTTTTTTCATTGTAATAGCAACTGCAAGTACACGAAACTATACCCTATCAGACTCCCATTATTGTAGCAGCAATTATTCAGCCGTTATAGCAAGGTTCGTTTTAGGTTCGGTTCGTACGAATCCGAACTTCACGAAAGTTCGCCGAAGCGAACCGAACTTTTCAAAAGTTCGCTCATCCCTACCAGGGAGTTATTCTGATGCCTGATTGGAATCGGGAAGGAATTTTTTCCCCTAAAGTGAGGAAAATTGGCTTCTACCTCACAGGCTGTTTTTTTGCCTTCCTCTGGATCAACTTGCAGGATAACAGGCCGAACTGGATGGACAGAGGGCTTTTTCAGCCTTATAAACAATGTAACTATGTTACAGTCTGCCCTTAGATGAGGAACAAGCCACCATGTGACTGAGTTTGATGATGTCATCACAGCAGGTTGCAAGTCGGACTGAGATATCTTTAATCAACTTCTTGACATGTAGATGTTCTATAATTTAGTGTCTCACTGTCAATGGCTTTCGGAGGAGCAGAATCCGGCAGCTTCAGAGGGATATCTACTTCTGGGTTCCATCAGATACACAGGGAAGTAGAAAGATTTTTAGGCACCTCTTAGCTGTAGTTATACCTTAGGATTTTTTTCATCAACTGTTTTACAGTAAAATAATATCAAGCATTTAACTATGGAAATGTGAAAAACATAATTTGCTCTTGAGTTGGAATCAGTGGGTTTATTGGTGACCTTGAAAATAATTTTAAAAAAAGAATCCAAACAATAAATCTATACAATACATGCGAAGCACAATGCCATGAAGATGTAACCTTAACACACACTCTATCGGGGTCTACAGTGGCTGGGAGTTCATGAACTAGATAAACTCCTCAGTTAACTCTTTTTGATTTCTTTTTCTGCATGATTTTCATGACTTAGATGAGGCAAATATACTTCGCAAATATACACCCGGGGAACCATGGGTCAACATCTAGAGGAGGAAGCCAGTAGACCACTTAGTCATTGAGCGGGTGAGGTGGAAAACACTACCCGGATGCATTAAAACTGGGCAGGAGATAAAAGACATGTGCTCTGGTTGCTCAGACTTCATGGCATGTTGTATTTTATACCTTAGAAAATGGTATTGTTATCCACATCACTAATCTAGACCACCAGGAATACTAGCACTAACTCCACCATACACCACTATAAAGGTAAGCGTTACCTCCTTCATTACTCTAAAGCATGAGGAATGCTAGTATTAACCCCATAACCACCATGGACCACGAGGAATGCTAGCATTACCCCCTTCATTACTTTAGACCACCAAGAATGTTAACATTATCCCCATAACTGCCACAAACCATTAGGACCACTAGCATTACTCACTTCACTGCTCTAGTCAACCAGGAATGCTAGTATTAAGCCCATAAACACCACAGACAACTAGGGATGCTAGCATTATTCACATCACTATCCTAGACCACCAGGAATGCTTACATCATCCCCATGACCACAATAGACCACTACAACTGGTATTAATACCTATTCACTATTCTAAACCACCAAGAAAGCTAGTATTAATCACATAAAAACCATAAACCATAAAACACCTGTATTAGCTCCTCTTTACTGCATGTCCTGTACTGCTCTCTGTAAGTGCTAGGAGGAGCTGCTCCTTGGGATATCAGGTGATGGTGGCTCCATTTTATTTTTCTGGTACACTGTGTTCCATACAGGATCCTTAAGAAGCTCCTGTCCTCATCATAGTGTTGTATAGCTTCCAGTAGCTTTTCTTGACCGTTACATGTAAGGATTTGCTTCACCTATCTCCATTATATGTTTATTTTTCTTAAATCTTCATTTTATTGGGATGACATTTTGGGCTTTGAAGCAAATTACCAGTTTTCTATAGAGTTATGGACTCAAGTTACAATGGCTTCAACATACATTGGTCACCCTGAAACCCCTCTATCAGTTATATTCTCCTGAAAGGGGTTGTTTCAGAGCCAAGTGCACAGATTTCTGAAGATGAGAGGGACAATCCTGTCAAGGTGTTTTATACCAAATTAAGAAAAATTTTTTGGGAGTATGGGAAAATTTTTGGAACATTTGGACCTTCAAAAATAATTTTGGTCGTTTAACAATAATGTAGGTATAGAATTCTGCCCTATAAATCCAGATCTAGGAAGAGACAATTAAATCTCATGGGTAAAGCTGGCCACAGTCAGGAGGATATATCTACAAGACCTCAAACCACAACTACATTTTAAGGGTCTGATTCTTCCCACACCTACCCTTGGATTAACTCTTCCTTCATAACAAAACAAAAACAATTCCGGATTACAATTTTTTCTTGCCACAGATTTTAGTAGAAGTTAGAAGTTTATTGGATTGATGTATTTATTTTACACATTTACATAGCACCAACAAACTGTGCAGCATTATGCAATTCTTGGTTAGGGGTCAGGGACCTACTGGCTGAGCCGGTTTTTATTGGCACCAGGCCAAATATTAACTGAATGGAAGGTTAGAGCCCCAATTAAACTTTGTGAAATCTTTTGGCATGCCTTTTCGAGAACAAGAGCATTTTTATACTGTATCTTTCCAGAACCGTATGTCTCATTAGCTGGTCCTTGAAACGGACATTGAGGAATTTTGCTGCCTGGCAAATTCTGCACACTACACAAATTTTCTCACCGATGGTCCTGCAGAGTCATATTTTTAATGTGTCTGTCCATTGATGTGCCAATTGACTTAAGAGTGTTATCTCCCCATCCTGTCAGAGCAGAGAGAGAGACATTATATTAGTCCTGGAGCCTACGTGCAAGATTAACCAAGACGAGTAATTGAGTGTGACTTTGACATTTGGCTCGGTGCTTGTGTGTCTCTCCGTGTGATAAGGGATAAGCACTTGTTCTGCAGGAGTAATTGTATTTGAAAGTTGAATTTGTGTCACTTTACAGATGTTCCGCAAGGTAAGATCCCATTACCCTTGTCATCAAACTCAATTTTTTTTCCCAAAGCTGAATCTGGGACTGATATGAAAATGAAAAGATGAAAATGTAAGATTTCTTTACAGAAAACCAAAATTTTTAAAATTAAATAAAAAACTCAGATATATTCCTGGAGCCACTAGAGGAATAGCTGCAAGGATAAATGAACAATTAGTGGAACATTCCTGCTGAGTCAGCCCAGTTCTAATCAATTAAAAGTTGCTCCAGATTCTTAGGAACTTTAGATTCATAATTGAATTTACCGGTATAATTATTATAGGTTTTTTGTGTAGATTTTTTTTCTAGATAAACAGGGAATCTTACTTTGGCATATAAATTGTTTTAATCTATATTTTCTTTCTTGTAAGTTAGATTTTTAATTTTACACTTTAATTTTTTTAAAATTGAAAATGAATATGTAAAATGTAATGAAATTTTAACTCATGAAGAAAAAAATTTAATTGACATTGTGTGGCTGTGTTTCTGTAGGATAGTGACTGATAATTTTATGGTGACAGACTTTATTACAGAGGAATTTGGCTAACACTGTTATGGAGGCATGTGTCCAGTACAATGGTGGAGGCACTGTGGCCTACATTATTATATATTATTATGGAGGTACTGAGGCTGGTTCTGTTACAAAGTCACTGTTTTTTCTGGGGAACTGTGGCTGGTACTTTCATGGAGGCAGTGTGACAGGTGCTGCTATGAAGGCAATGAGACCAATTGTTATTTGGTACTGTGACAGGTACCATTATGGAGGCAATGACATTTTACTGTTATTGGTTACTAGGACAGGAACTATTATGGAAACGCTGAGACTAACACTGTTTTGAGTAGTGGGTGTATGTGCCGTTATAAAAAGTCTTCACTTAAACACTCCTATTTATTTTGAGCAAGGCTAGTGAGTATCGCAAGATGAAGGACCCATAGTTATTTAGGCCACTTATTTTCTTAAACCACTCTTTCAAATACTTTCAGATATGACTCTATATCATCAGGCTAGGTTAGGCTAGTTTCACACTAGCGGTAAAGCTCCGGAAGGCTGTTCATGCAGAGAACTCTCCAGATGCTTCATTATCGGATGCTACCTTTTTTCCACTAAATCGTATGCAATATTAAATGGTGCATTAGAAAGTACAATTTGTCCCACAAAAAACATGTCCTCATCTGGTTATGTGAGTGGAAAAATGAAATGTTATGGCTCCAGGAAGGCAGGGAGTAGAAAATACGAAAGCACAAAAGAGCAAAATTGCTGGGTCAGGAAAGGGTTAAACAGGATAGATAAGGGTGAGGCCAAAGTCAGGCCAATAACAAGACCAATCAGTGATGTACAGATCGATCACTAGTCATTCTTGGCCGTATAACAGGACACTTATCTTCCCTTTTTACTTGAAGTGCTCTTTTTTTATTTCAGGACTAAATTGCCCATGAAATGAGGACTTACCGTGTCTTCTCATTTAACGTCTACAGTGAGAGGTGTAAGGGGAAAAAAAGTTGACTTTTCAGCTGCAAAGTCATTATGTAGACTTATTGAGTAATATACTTTTGGGAAGGCAATTAGCGGATTATCTTTTTAGTGCTCTGACTTTAGACCTCTGGACTGAATTACTGCTCAAACTTATACAAACACAAGTAAGTTCTCCCTTAGAGGCGTCTCTGTGAATGCTGAGCGCTGCTTTCCGTGTACATCACATTCCCAAAATAGTCAGTGTGGCAGGAAAGGTGGGTCCTGCAGAGGTGCTTTGTAGCTGCGATATGTGAGTTTAATCAGAAATAACTGCCTCTTATATCAACTGTACATCAACGGGACCAAGTGCACAAGAGTCCATGGAAGTATAGTGCTCCACTAGGACATTGCTAGTAGATGAAGAGTTAATGTTTCTTTTTTGTGGGTTTTTGATGCACTCTTTTGCGTGGGGGGTTGTATACTTCAATACAAATCCTATTTCTGCCTTTTTTGTGTCTTTTTTTTCTTGCTTTTTTTTTCCAGGTGGAAGAAAACAAAGTGCTGCTTCCCATGGAAACAAATGGGCGGCTATTTGGACGTGTTTTTGGCGCTGATTCAGGACTAGGTCTTAGAGTACGTTCACACAAAGGATTTTGAAAATCCACCTACATAATTCAGTCATAATTCATGTTTTTTCACATGGTTTTTGAGGATTTTTTGGTGTCATTTTTCAATGTGTTTTTCTTTCACCCAGTCTGTGTATACTTCAATACAAATTGCATTTTTAGCTTGTGGTTTTTGGCTTGTGGTTGGATTGCACAGAAAAGTACAATTTTTTTTTCGTTTCGTCTTCCATTCGTTTCAATGTGGTATTCTGCACAAATTTCGCCCCAAGATAGAGCACGCTGCTTCTCTTTTCCAATCTTCTTTTTTCCACTTGAAAAAAAAACAAAAAGCTGCTTCCCATTGAAATGAATAGGAGTCTTTTTTTAGACATTTTTGGAGCTGATTTTGAGGCAGAAACACGGCAAAAAACTATGTGAATTGGCCTGACATAACCACATACATAGCTGCTTAATTAGAAGGACCAGTCTAAGTAGGGTGCAACAGATAGACTGTAAGTAGAATTCTTTGGATCCAGGCCTCATAGTATGGATTGAGACTTACCCTTCAGGGCTTGCTGATTAACCAGCTGCAACAAGTCAGTAATATTTATTCACATCTAAATATTCCTCAATCAACTGTGAGCGGTATTATTTAAAAGTGGAAACATTTAGGAACCACAGCAACTCAACTATGAAGTGGAGACCATGTAAAGATACAGAGCAGGGTTGCCGAGTGCTGAGGATCTTAATGCATAAAAGTCACCAATAACTGCATAACTGCAGAGTCAAAACCTTCTGTGGCAATAACATCAGCACAAAAACTGTGATGTGCCAGGAGCATCATGTCAAGAGTTTCCATGGCCAAGCAGCTGCATGCAAGCCATACATCACCAAGAACTGTGTCAAGCATGGGATGGATTGGTGTAAAGCACACCACTACTGGACTCTGGAGCAGTGGAAATATTTCCTGTGGAGGGACCAATCTCGCTTCCCTATCTAGTGTTCTAATGGATGAGTCTGGGTTTGGTGAATGTTTGGAGAATGTTACCTACCTGACTGATGGAGGACCTCAGCCCCTACTTTGAGTGAAGGTACATCTTAATGCTTCAATAGACCAAGATTAGAGATGAGCAAATATTAAAATGCTTGTGTGCTCGGTACTCGGTACGAACTTTTCCAAAAGTTTGTATATTCGTACGGAATAACAAACCCTATTGAAGTCAATGGGAGATACGAGCATTTTTGCAGGGGACCCAAGTTCTTCACAGGCAAGGTTGCCTAAACACCTGAAAACCTCTGAAAGTGATGGAAACACCATGGAAATGGATAGGGAACACCAGGGGCAGCATGCATGGAGCAGGCAGAGACAGTGCAAGGAGCAACAGGACCTGCACCTGGATCAGTCCAGTACCACAGTAGTTGGGCCTCAGAAAGAAGTTTTTTTGGAGAGACAGTAGGCGCAGCGGAGGAGGAGGAAAATTTTCAAAAGCGAATATTACTTGGACCTCAGGCAGAAATTTTGGAATAGAGACAGTAGGTGAAACACCGGAAAACTACAATTTTCAACAGCCACTAAAATGGCCTCAGGATGAAGTTTTTGGAGAGAGACACAAGGTGAGAGCCTTGTGTGTAGAGAGCCTGTCCCTCCGTAAAAATTTTTTGAAGAGAGTCTGTTTGCCCTGGGTAAAAATTGAGTTTAGAGACCCTGTTGGCCTTCCGTAAAAATTGTGTCTAGAGAGGCTGTTGGCCTTCCTTAAACATTTTGGTTAGAGAGGGTGTTTGCCCTGGGTAAAAATTCTGTTGAGAGAGGCTGTTGGCCTTCCTTAAAAATTTTAGTTAGAGAGGCTATTTGCCCTGGGTAAAAATTGAGTTTATAGAGCCTGTTGACCTTCCGTAAAAATTGTGTGTAGAGAGCCTGCTTTCCCTCTGTAAAAATTTTTGAAGAGAGTCTGTTTGCCCTGGGTAAAAATTGAGTTTAGAGAGCCTGTTGGCCTTCTGTAAAAATTGTGTCTAGAGAGGCTGTTGGCATTCCTTAAAAATTTTGGTTAGAGAGGCTGTTTGCCCTGTGTAAAAATTCAGTTGAGAGAGGCTGTTGGCCTTCCTTAAAAATTTTAGTTAGAGAGGCTGTTTGCAGAGCCATATTATCAACTAGGCACCGGGGGCATGGCGCCTAGGGCGGCGTGTTGCCAGGGGCGGCACCCCGCCTGGAGAATCTATAAAGGGTGAGGGGCGGTTTGGCGGTGATGTGCTGTCGCGTGGCGCGGACAGCCCACCCCACCCAGCCACTTAAAAAACACATACTTACCTGTTCTGCACTGCTGCAGCGTCAGGTCATAGTGCGCACCGGAAGGGAGACGCTGATCTGAGGTCTGATGGGGGCACAAGACGCTGATCTGAGGTCTGATGGGGGTGCAAGACGCTGATCTGAGGTCTGATGGGGGCACAAGATGCTGATCTGAGGTCTGATGGGGGCACCAAGAATCTGATCTGAGGTCTGATGGGGGCACAAGACGCTGATCTGAGGTCTGATGGGGGCACAAGACGCTGATCTGAGGTCTGATGGGGGCACAGTGGGCTAATGTGAGGTCTGATGGGGGCACAATGGGCTGATCTGAGGTCTTATGAGGGCACAGTGGACTGATCTGAGGTCTGATGGGGACACAGTGGGCTGATCTGAGGTCTGATGGGGGGTACATTCTGCTGACCTGAGGTCTGATTGGGGCACAATGGGCTGATCTGAGGTCTGATGGTGGTACAGTGGGCTGATCTGAGGTTTGTTGGTGGCACATTCTGCTGATCTGAGGTCTGGTGGGTGCATAGTTGGTATGTGGTATGTTTATCATGACTCCTTTAGTTGCATTAAGTTTGCTGGCAAGCTCTAGATACGGTACATTGGTGCGATAGTTATGTAGAAATATAGTAAATACATGCAGGCACAATAGCCTCCATTGTCAGCCTATAGGGCCGACCCCTGTGACTGGACGACTAAAGTGCATAGGGTCAGGTTTGCTGGGGGGTGGTGGCGCGGCTGAAATTTGGGGGCGTGGGGGAATGAGTCACGTTGGGGGGGGGGGGCCTCATCACAGAGAGTGCCTAGGGCAGCGTGAACCCTAAATACGGCCCTGGCTGTTTGCCCTGGGTAAAAATTGAGTTTATAGAGCCTGTTGGCCTTCCGTAAACATTGTGTGTAGAGAGCCTGTTGTCCCTCCGTAAAAATTTTTTGAAGAGAGTCTGTTTGCCCTGGGTAAAATTGTGTGTAGAGAGCCTGTTGACCTTCCGTAAAAAATGTGTGTAGAGAGCTTGTTGTCCCTCAGTAAACATTTTTTGAAGAGAGTCTGTTTGCCCTGGGTAAAAATTGAGTTTAGAGAGCCTGTTGACCTTCGGTAAAAATTGTGTCTACAGAGGCTGTTGGCCTTCCTTAAAATTTTTAGTTAGAGAGGCTGTTTGCCCTGGGTAAAAATTGAGTTTAGAGAGCCTGTTGGCCTTCCGCAAAAATTTGATTTTAGAGAGCCTTTTGGCCCTCCGTAAATATTGAATTTAGAGAGCCTGTTGGCCTTCCTTAAAAATTGTGTCTTCAGCAACTGTGATAGAGGAGGAGGAGGCGGAGGAGTTGGAAGAGGAGGAGGATACAAGGGCTCTTATGGACTTCAGCTGCTATCCTGCGATGGGGAAGAGAAGTGGGGGGATATCCACGACTTGTTCATCTTGATGAACGTCAGCCTGTCGGCGCTGTCAGTCAACAGGCGGGTCCGTTTGTCAGTGATTATGCCCCAGCAGCACTAAAGACTCTTTCCGACAGTGCGCTAGCGGCAGGGCAGGCCAGCACCTCCAAGGCGTACTGCACCAGTCCAGGCCATTTGTCCGGCTTGGACAGCCAATAATTGTATGGCGTGGACTCATCGCTCAGGACACGCATTTTTTGCACCAGGGCCTTGTGGTATGAATTGACCCTTGTAGTCCTTTCCTCCACAGGATTTAGAGTGGGGAAATTGTCCTTACACCGTGGGTCTAGGAGGGTGTACACCCAGTAATCATTGGTGGCCAAAATGGTCTTCACGAGAGGATCGCGACAAAGGCAGCCTAACATAAAGTCAGCCATGTGAGGTACAGTCCCACAGCGCAACACTTCCCTCTCCTCAGTCGACTGACTATCCATCTCCTCCTCTACCTCCACCTCCAATTCCTCCTCCTCAGCCCATACCTGCTGAACTGCTGTCATCGAATCGCCCCCTGCAGTGTGGCCTAGAGTCTCCTCCTCCTCTACCTCCTCCTCCTGTAATTCGCTCTGCGAAACTGATGTGAGGGTGCTATGGCTGGCAAACAACGGACTGTCTTCCCCCATCTCCTGTGACATGCCTAAATCCTCTTAATTATATATTAAGATATTAAGTTCTTTAAGGATTTTTGGAGGAGACACAGCAGCTGGATGGTGACGCTGATGATGTCCACATCGCCGCTAACCATACGTGTTGCCTCCTCAAAGGGGCCTAAGACCTGGCAGATGCCAGCCATCCATGTCCACTGCTCATTATACACCTGAAGAAGCTGACTGACATGACTACCACCTCTCTGGGACGATGTTAGCTGGCAGTCTACTATTGCCCTTCGCTGCTGGTACACCCTGGCTATCATATGCAACGTTGAATTCCAAAGTGTGGGAACGTTACACAACAGCCGGAGGGAGTTGTAACCGCTGTTGTACTGAACTGAGGGTGGCAGCATCTGTGGTGGACTTCCTAAAATGTGAACAGATGCGGTGCACCTTGGTGAGCAACACAGCAAACTCAGGGTAGGTCTTAAGAAACCGCTGGACCACTATGTTTAGTACGTGGGCCATGCATGGCACGTGTGTGAGTCCACAAAGTTTCAGAGCCACCACCAGGTTACGCCCATTGTTGCAAACAACCAGGCCTGGTTGCAGGTTCTGCGGCGCAAGCCACACAGTGGTCTCCCCCCTGATGCCCTCTAACAGCTCTTCAGCCGTGTGCCTCTTGTCGCCCAAGCTAAGCAGTTTCAGCACGGCCTGCTGACGCTTCCCCACCGCAGTGCTGCTGCGCATTGAGCTACTGACACCCGGTGATATGGCCATCAATACTCTTTTGGAGGAGGAGGAGGGGGAGGTGAAGGGGGGTGTGGAGGAAGAGGCGTAATGTGTCGGTGAAACAGACATTGAAGTTGGTCCTGCAATTCTGGGTGTGGGTAGCACATGACCAGGCCCACGGTCAGACTCACGGTCCCAGCCTCCACCAGGTTCACCCAATGTGCCGTGAGGGAGATGTAGTGTCCCTGTCCACCTGTACTTGTCCACGTGTCTGTGATTAGGTGGACCTTCCCACAATCTGCGTTGCTGAGGGCACAGATGATGTTATCTGACACGTGGTGGTGTAGGGCGGGGATGGCAACGCGTGAAAAATTGGGGCGGCTGGGGACCAAGTAACGGGGGGCTGCCACCTCGATGAGGTTTTGGAAAGCTTCCGTTTCCACAAGCCTATACGGCAACATCTCCAGGCTCAGTAGTTTACTAATCTGCACATTTAAGGCTTGTGCATGGGGGTGGACGGCTGTGTACTTGGGCTTGTGGTCAAAGGTCTGGTGTAGTGACAATTGAACACTGCGCTGGGGCACATGAGTGGAGGCGGGGGAGGGATATGGAGTTGCAGGGGTCCTTGCAGGGCTGGAGGCTGGAGCGTCCCGGTCGGGGGATACTATGTCACTGACAGCATATGACATAGCGCCTGAAGCAGCAGTGTCACTGTCACCAGCTGACTGGAGCGCCAACCCTTAGTGGGGTGTTTCTTCTCCAAATGCTTGCGCATGCTACTTGTGGTCAGGTTCTTATTGTTGACTCCCCTGCTTATCTTGGTGTGGCACAGTTTGCACACCGCAACCCGTCGATTGCCCTCTTCATCCATAAAATACTCCCAAACTACAGAGTATCGAGTTTTGCACACTGGAGCTTGACCCCTGGGAACAGTTGGAGGAGTAGTAGCTCGGGCCCTGCTTCTCCCTCTGCCCAGCCCACTGCCTCTTCCAACCGGTTGTGGTGCTGATGTTGCCTCACACTCCGAAACGCTTTCTTCATGTGCCTGATCCACCCAAGTCAGATCTGTCCCCTCGTCATCACCCAGCTCTTCCTCAGAGTCCCCACTCTGACTTACCTCCCTGACATCTACCTCACCCCCTGACACCTGTGTCTCGTCATCGTCCACCACCTCCTCAGACGCCACAGGTAAATCCCTACCTTCATCACCCTGAGACTGCACCAGCTCTTGCGAATCGGGGCAGAGAATCTCCTCTGGTAGCACATCAGGGAAGGGATCAGTATTGAGTTCCAGGGAGTAAGTCTCCACATGAGATTGGACCGTGGAGGGTCCAGGCTGGCGAGAAGGAGGGCGAGGTGGAGGATGGACAGGTCCACTCCCCTGGCTCTCATGAGTGGACTGGCTGGTAGAGGGGGCAGTGGACATATGGCTGGACGTGCTCTCCGACATCCATTTCAGCACCTTCAGTTGCTCTTGGGGGTAGGTCAAAGGTGTACCCTGCGGCCCTGCAAGCTTTTGCAGAAAAGCAGGCATCTTGAATTGGCGTCTTTTAACTGCTCCCACAGCAGCAGGCACAATGTCACCCCGCACACTACCATGGGCACCGCCTCTGCCCACCACACCAGTTCCACGGCCACATCTCCCACCTCTACCACCTTTACCCTTGCCCCTGGTGTTCTCCATTTGGAGATCTCTTTATATATATATATCTGTATATAAATATACGTCTATATATGTATAGGATGTATGAAGTGAGCTTGCACACGTGTGCACAAAATGCTATTATGCACGCACAATACGCCCCACAGTATACACACTATACTAATGTACGTATAAACTTTATTAGAATAGATGCCTTACAGTATCACACACTATATGACACTGTGAGAGCACCTACTGTATGATATACAGCACAGATTACAGCAAGCAACACTGGAGGGTATTCTGTATCTGTAGGGTCAGACAGTGACTCTACAGACTGCAGTATATATCTGCTGTGCTGCTTGCAGAAATCTGAATCGCACTTCTGTAGCTGAAGTGTAGTCTTTAAAAAGACTTTTGGGTCACAAATGCAGTTCCCTTCCTAATATAAACTACTACCTCCTATCTCCTACGCTATCGCTATCCCCACCACACACACACTCTTTCCCTCTCCTAAAACCACAAGGTTTGTGATCCGAGCCCCCGGGGTCCCCATTTATATAATAGCAGGTCACCTGATGCAGGCAGCCGATCACTCCTAGACACGTAGAAAAGGTTGTAGGTCATGGCAGGAGGTCCCCCAGGCTTCCCTGCATGTTTATTGGCTCAGAAATAGACGATAAACATGCAGGGATGAGTTAAAAAAAACACAAATTTCACACGCTACTCGGCCGAGTAACGAATACTTACGAGTACGCAAATATCCGTGCGGATAACGAATCTTTACGAATATATTCGCTCATTTCTAACCAAGATATTTTGGACAATTTGGAGAAAGACCTTTTGGAAAGCCCTGACTGACCCACATAGAACCCTGACCTCAACCTCATAAAACACACCTTTGGGATGAACTAGAGGGAGATTGAAGTCAGGTTCTCTAGTCACACATCAGTGCTCTTCTGGATGAATAAGCAAAAATTCCCACAGACTCAGTCAAAAATTTTGCAGAAAGCCATCGTCAAATTAGAAAGTGCAGGTCAGATTCCCCTGCTCTAGATAACCCCTCTCCACCTTGATGTTCATCTGCTCTGTGGCCCTGTAGTGTTATACCCTTATGACTAGTGCCTCTCACCTCTACTTGCTAGCTGACTAAAACACAGTAGTATCTGAGGCTTTGCCTCCAGCAGCAGCTTCTCCCCAGCACACACTTTTTCTCTGCGTACATACTACTGACATGGGTCAGTATGTATCATTCTATTGGCATGTGCTTCTCCTTTTTACTAGAACGCCTTCTTAACTGGATCATGTGATCAAAAGGTCCTGTACACATAACATATCCTAACCATATCAATAACACAACTGGTCATTAAGTGGTGGCATAACCATAACCATAGCCGCTTATGTCACCCAGCCTCATCTGGTAATGACAGCTACTTACTGACATGTATCTGCCTCCTAGCATCACCCACTAATGTCAGCTGCTTACTGACATATATCTGCCACCTAGCCTCATCTGATAATGTCAGCTGCTTACTGACATATGTCTGCCTCCTGCCTCCTAGCATCATCTAGTAATATCAGCCGGTTACTGACGTGTCTGCCTCCTAGCATCATCTAAGTAATATCAGCCGGTTACTGACGTGTCTGCCCTCCTAGCCTCATCTAGTAATATCAACCGGTTACTGACGTGTCTGCTCTAGCATCATCTAGTAATATCAGCCGTTACTGACGTGTCTGCCTCCTAGCATCATCTAGTAATATCAACCGGTTACTGACGTGTCTGCCTCCTAGCATCATCTAGTAATATCAGTCGTTACTGACGTGTCCTGCGATTCGCTGTTTAATAAATAAAAGCGATCATACACACCCCAGAATGGTAATCAATAAAAATTTCAGATTGTCCCGCAAAAATGAGCCCCATACAGCTCC